>OU343220.1:238920042-238972090 GCA_910596185.1 Chrysanthemum makinoi | reverse complement strand
AATAATCAAAACTAATGCTGATCGAGAGGATTTGAACGAAAAGAGATATGATTGATTAAAACCTAAAGAAAAGTTTATGAATTACAGGGCTTAAATGCAACAAGAAATTAAAAAAGATAAATTATATTAAATAAACGCTTAACACTATTTGCAAAATGATGTTTTTGATTTTTCTTATATAAAACTTAAATTAAAAACTACGTGACGCATAAAAAGAAAATGTGAACCTAAAACAATATTAATCCTAAAAATATGAAAATGACATTTTTACAAACCTAATGATATGAGAAAATTTTAGAAAAAGAAAATTATTTTTATAACTATTTATCTAATTATTATTAATTAAAAACTATTTTACTTATTTAATAATAGCCTAAAATACAAGAAAATATGAAATAAAGCTAGAAAAGTGAAATTATGAATTGAAAAAATCTAAAATAACTAAAGAGAATTTTTAAAACTAATTTTGTATTTTTCTGATTATTTTTCTATTTTCTATGAATTAAAAACTATTTAAAAACAATTAAATTGCTAAAAATTAAATTAAACTTTGAAAATCTGAAAAATATTTTTTTGACTTTATATTTATCTTAACCTAGAAAAATGAAAACTTATTTTTTTGAAGCTTTTCTGATTTAATTGTATTAAAAGCTAATTAAATAAGCCTAAAACTGTTAAATGAAGAAAAATAGCAAACAAAGGTTAGAAAAATATGAAAATTCAAGAAAAGTTTAAATTAATATTATGAATCTATGAAAAATATAAAATAGTAGCTTATGTGTAGGATTATGAAACTGCAGTTACAAGTGCTTATAAATAAGCACTTGAAATAAGCTAAAGGTACCAAATGATCACCAAATTATCACAGAAGCTCTAATATGCTAAAAGTACTCAAAAGAAATTTATTACAACTATCCTAAACTCTAAAGTACAAGCTACTCAGATTTGATGAATTGAAATTAAGTGCCAAAACAGATTTTTAGCTACTACTTTGAAGCTTGAGAATAAGCTATTCGTGATAAGCTAAACTCAAAACCAGATGTAGGAACTTGAAGGAGACCTGGCTAGCTACTTATAAACCAAAGATGAGACCAAGATAAGCTCAAATAAGCTTTTAACAAGTCAAGAAGATCCTGTGCAGTAATTCTCAGATTCACTGAAGTCAAGCAAGTACGTATGATAGCCTTTTTGACAAGCTACTTTGGAGCTTATACAAAATTACTAAAAATCTACAAAAACCATATTAAGAAACTAGACCAACTGAAGTTTATAAACCCTAAGTTTTAATGAATTTGACCCAGAAATGAATCAATTAAAAATCAACTTAGGTTGGGTGAAAACTGGTTTTTCACTTTTGACTTTTAACTCAGAAATGGAAAGTTGACTTTAATGAGATTTGCAACCAATTTAATGACTGAGATTGATGTATTATGATGAAATAAACCTAATGCAAGATATCTCTATGAATTCTAAACACAAAACAAGTTTTTGATTTTACAAAATTCCAACAGACATGAGATTATGACAGATTCATGGTGATTTTTGACTTTGAGAGTGCACATATGAGATTTGATGACTAAAATGGTTATATTACAACTAAAGGGGACTAAAGCAACATATTTAACCACGTAACAAGCCTTTAACTCGTAATGCATAAAATCCAAACACCATTTAAATTGTCTTGCAATCTTTAACCTGGTTCTACATGAATAAGCTAATGCTAACACCGAAATTGAATCTAGTTATCCTACTTACAACTAACTGAAAGTTTAAGCTATTTAATGTCCACAGATTCAAACACAAGCACAATATGCAAATTGAATTAGAAATGGAGTTGAGATAAAAACTCACAAGTGTCCAGCTTATTTGTGCATTAAACCGAACCATAACTAAACTAAACTACTCAAATCCAACCCAATCCAAGCTCTGCAACACCCACATTCATGATTGATTCCAAATTAGCACCTCAGTTGACTTTTGTTGACCATATTGAGAATTAGCTTAAAACTGATTTATAAGCTTACCCAAAGCAAGAGTAGAGCTTTAGTAAGCTTATTAGAGTTAATAAGGCTTATTGAAGCTCTGCTTTTATGTTATTTAAATTGCATAAGTAAAAAAGAATTTAAAAACTAGAAACTTGGATGTACCTTAGATTATTGCTGAAAAATAAGTTTCACTGATACAATATCTTGAGTTTAATACAGGGAAGCTTAAAATTACAATGTAAACTTAATTAAGACTTAAATACTAAAAAATGACATACATGGAAAACTAAAAACTAAGTACCCCCCTCTCTCTCTTTCTTCTTCCTCTATTTATATGCAAAATGCTTCCCACTTGACTTCTGAGCAAATCCCACTTGCATTTAGGGCCATTGGATCACTGGAAAAGATATTAGCCATGGATGAGATTTTGGCGCCAAAATGGTTTTACAACTGGTAAGGTTTGAGTGCAAAGGGGGAAGAAGCATTTAATGTTTCTTGTTGTTTGGTGGAGGTGGGGGGAACATGATGTGGAGAGAGTGAGCTGGAGGGATGGAATGGTTGAGTGTTGCAGGCGAATTTGGTGAGGGAGAAGAAAAAGGAGGGAAGAGGGTGGGTTTTGACTATGGGTTTGACCGGGTATATTAATAGGTAGGGGGTTCAAAACAGGGGGGTTCAATGGCTTATGGCAGGGGTCCAAAGGTCCAAAGGGAATGGTTAAAGGGTTTAGGTGTTTAATATCAAGGAGCATTTTGTAATTTCTGATTCTTGAGGGACCAAATCTGCCAATTTCTCAAAGTTGTTTCAAGGGTCACTTTTGCCAAGTTTCAATAGTACAAGGATCATAATAGACATTTTCAAACTTCCAAGGACTATATTTGCCAATTTTGAAACTTAAAGGATCAAACTTGTAATTTCTCAAAACTTTTGACATTTTTCACCAAAGGACTAATTATGACAAGTTATGATTTTAAAAGGACCTTTGGTGACTTTTCTTTTGAAATAAGTTCTCAGGGACTATTTCTACAACTTTGAAACTTGGGGACTGAAACTGCCAATTATGCAAACTTAGCTCATTTTTCATCTGATTTTAAACATTTTGCATCTCAAACATATAAAATGCAATTTTGAGATATTTTCAGTATTTTGATGCATTTCTGAGCATTTTTAAATGTTTTGCAGTTCAGATTTGACTAAAAATGATGAGTATTTACACACTCATCAATGAAATGTGACTGAATTATGCTACCTATATTGATTCTAATCCTAACATGCAATCTATACTAATTCTACACTATCTGATTTGAAGATAAGAGCAGATCCTAGTGAGATTTGACTTCCACTGATTTGAGATGTAATTTGAAGATTAATATGACTAAGTTATGACCTATTGATACTAAAGCAACTGAGTTTTACCACTAAACTAACCTTTATCAAAGATTTATGGCCTGATCCAAACACTATTTTCTAACAGATTTGTGAATTTACCAATCAAAACTTAAAGCTAACCATACAAGCATCAATTCAGATTTAGTTTATCAAATTTGATCTAATAGAAGTGAATAGAACAAGAATTTAACACGAAAACTAATTCAATCTAATGATGCAAATATAGAACAGTAATAAAATTTGAAAAGGAGAAAGAATCAAAACTCACAAAAGGTCCTAGCCACTATGGCTTGCCAACAATCACAAGTGACCAATCTAAACCTAATACCAACCCAAACTACCTCGATTTAACCCAAATTCAACTTCATATCAGCAAATCGAATCAATTCTCAAACCTTGACTTTGTTGATGAAGTAATGATTTAATGATGTGATGGATTGAAAGCAGAAATAAGCTCACTACAAGCTATATAAAGCTTATATGAGCTTATGTAAACAGTAGCTAAGCTTAATGGAAGCTTATGAGAAGATTTGACATATTTTTTTATTTTTTTGGTTATTTTTCTGATTTTTTTGTATTTTTGAATAAAATGAAAACAAGCTTCAAATAACTTTTAAAAACAACAATATGAATTAAACACAAGTAATAAGCTAAATTGTAAAACAATAAAACTTAAACAAGGATTTGGAGATGAAACCTAATTTATTAAAACTTAAAGTTGAGATTACAATAAGAGATTACAAAACTGAATAATACTAAAAACAATAAAACTGAATTTAAAATACAAATAGCTACTGAAAATAAAAGGTATAAGGTGTCTCCAACTTGTGAATGAAGGTGGTATTTATAGGCTCAACTGAGCTCTTGGAAGGATCCAGAAACGAGCTTGGTGTGCTTTCCGGAGCTTTTGAACCATCGATCAATCCCACATATCACCAATCATTGCCACTTGGATAAGACTCACCACGCCTCTTAATCCAGAAAGGGTGAGTTGTGGATTGCCAACCTGGTTCCCTTGTGTCGTGTGTGTCGAAAGTACTAAAATACCCTTAATTGCTGTTAATTTGGCGAGTTGAGTCTAGGGGTAATTAGGGTTCTTCGTGCCTGGGAATTTGGGGGGGAAAATTGGCGGGTTGGTTTTTTTAGTATATTTTGGTTTTGGTTGACTGGGTAGAGTGTGGGTTTGACCAGGGTTCAAATGGGTACACGGGTTAATGGCTATAGGATCAGGCCTTGGTTGGGCTTAAGGTATCTTGGGCCAAGTGGTGTAATGGACTAAGGATAGATAATGGATCCAATGTGTAGCATCAGGGCCAAAACTGCCAATTCTGAATTTTCAGGGGCCAAAGGTGTAAATTCTGAAAATATCTTCAAAGGGCCATTGTTGTCATTCTTAAATAATCCAAGGGCTGAATTTGCAACTTTGAATCTTCAAGGGTCTATTCTGCCAAATACTCAAAGTAGAGGGACTGATTCCATACCTTCAATCTTGATCATATCTTCTAAAATCATCCTCAGAGAATAAAAAAATCTTCACAGATGCTCAATTCTACCTTCCTCAAGCTTTTAGCACTCTTTACTCTCGTGTCGTTTTGTCGGATTTGGTTATCTTTTGCGTGTTTTATTGTATCCGTACCTGCACAAGCATAAACTCAAGAAAACAACAAATATTAGCAATAAATGGCTCTTTCTTGGTTATTTTGGGTCTGATTTGATAAAGAAATTATATGTGTTTAAGCACATATCACAGATTCAGATGATGATATGGAGGATTTGCAGGCCAATGCAGCTGTTATGTTGATGGCTAATATACATGAGTTACACATGAGTGACACAGGCTCAGTGTATGACACTGATGGCTTTTCTCAGGCACCCGAACAAACCATATTCATCTCTGATCTAATATCTCCGCCAACATCTGAATCCGCAAGGCTCGAATGTTCAAAATGAGTCGTCCACATCTCATTCCGACGATTTTCAAATAGACCCCATAGTCACATTTGACGATCAAGATGACCTTATGGTGTCCCTTGATACTCATTGACTCGTGGTTATACTTGAGGATCTAAGTAATGATCATGTTGTGACTCACGTGGAACACGAACTTTTGCCTCATCAAGATTTTGCTCGTTTAATACAATACCAACAAACCATAGTGGAAGAATGTCGTGCAATTAATCAGGACTTGAAAAGTAAAAAATGCACTGTTAACCAAGGATTTTAATGTTTACAAAAGCAACTCAACTTTTCAAAAACTCTAGAAAAACGCGGAAAAAGGTTTTGAAGCAGCCTTTGCTAAATCTCATCAAAATGAAAATTATTTAGAGAGACAGATGATCTAGCCGTCGAAGAATGCTTTGTTGTCCTAAATAGAACAACTGAAACATGAACATAAAAAGCAAATTAACGCTCTCACCTTGGAAAATCAAAATACTAAGGCTGAGTTGTTAACTTGTCAAAAACAGCTTCTCATACAAAAAGCATTCAACGAAACGAATAGATGATCATCTTGACGAAATCATCGGCTTGCAAAACAAACTTAAAGAGTTTAAAACTGTTGTTTACAAACATGGTGAGTCGATCACAGCTATTGAAAAGTTTACTTTAAAACCAAATGGCTATGGACCAAATCTTGCTGATTACAAACCTAAGCTTTCAACCAAAGAATTCAAACCAAATCCGAAGTTTCCGCGTAATATAAAATTGATAATTTCATATGAGTTTTGTTGAATATCATCGTCAAGAGGAATTAGATGCGAAGACGAGTCGATCAAAATTAGAAAAGTTGTTTACAACAAACCTTTTAACTATTCAAAAGCGGTCACTTTCGTTACACCAACGGATTCTTCTAACACACCTAGGATTATCATAAAACGCTCAGTCTTAATGTTAATCTCAAACCGATTATGCACAAACTTATGGTCCTTTACCTTCCATCGTGAAGTAACTCAAAACTCAAATCGCAAATTCTTCGATATTTTGATCTTTTCATGGCTGACCTTAAAACTTTACAACATGAGATAGAATATCATTCTGAAATCAAAGTTGTTGCCTTTGCTAAAGATAACGTCACTTACGTAATTGGACTAGATGCGAGTATACTTTGCCCTTAGACTAGTATCGTTTAAGGGCAAAGTTAGAGTATAAATACCCCCATGACTTCCATGAGGTGAGGTGAATCATTTGGTTATTTTTTGTGTGTGTTTATCTTAATAAAACCTTTTGTTTTCTCCTCCCTCTCTCTAGTTTCTCTCTCTAAGAAGGATGAAGATCTTCATCTTCTTCCACCAACCCCGATCTCCAAACCACATAAATCTTATGTTAATCGGTCCTAACAAGTGGTATAACGAGCCAAGGTTATCTTGTGTTGATTTATGTTGGTTTTACACATGTTTTTAACTGTTTTTGTGCTATGTTTTGTGGTCGGAATTTTTTTTCCGATTTGTGGGTAAAACAGTTTTATTCATGTTTTGATATCTTATTTTGGTCTAAACAAAAAGTCATCTATTTTTATCATTTGTTAACTGTCTTGGTCTATAACTGGTCCAAACAGTATCAATCTTTAGACTTTTTTGTTACCATATCGTGAATAATATTGTGGTCAAACTTTGGTCAACCGTCATCTTTTCATGGTTAAAAGACAAAAAGAAACAGTTTTTATGCTGTTTCTGGGTTTTATATGAAGACTGGTCGGATATTTTGGTCGGAAAAACTCGCCGAAAAAGTCAAAGGGTCAAAACCCTAAACTTAATGATAAGGGGAATCTTCAGAGGTGTTACTCGTAGCTGTGAAGTTACGCGTATGAAAAGTTACGCATATGCTTTACGATAAGCCTAGCTTACGCGTAAGAATGGGCTACGCCTAAGACTCTTTTACGCGTATGCCTACGCGTAAGCAAGAAGTTACGCGTAAGAGATTTATGTGCAGAAAAAGAGAAAATGTTACGCGTAAAAATGACCTTGACCACATCGAAAAACTTATACCATATTCCAAAAGAAAAACAACTCGACCTCAGTCCATAAAAACATCTCAACTGATCCGAAAAATCCAACCCATCAAATCCCATACTATCCTACTCATTCTCCATCTCCTACCATAACCTATTCGTGACTCAAAATCAAAACGAAAATGAAAATTCAATGATCTCGATAAATTCATCTTTTGCAATCTTTCAAGATTTTTTCAATAGAATCAATTTCATCATTGATCTTACTGTGATAATATACGACATCAAAGAAAGAATATAACAATTTTGTCATCTTTTATCTCATCGACTTAAAAGGAAAAAGAAACCCACAACATAAACCTTACCCGAGACCCAATCAGGATCTTGAAGCCAACACTTTCTTGATTCGGACTTAAGGTGTAATGAAAAAACAAGGTAAGGGTATGGTTGAGATGTGTTCGTTTTTTTTATGATGATTCACTGAGATGTGATGTTCGGTCACTGTTGAGTAGTTTGGGGAGAGAATTTTGGAGGAAGGGGCGGATATTTTGGGAGATGTGTTTTTAGGTTAAGAAGTATTTTAGGTTGAATGATGAATTCTATGGTATAAGTATTACATCCGGTTAAATGAGCGATATGGGATTGGATTTGATGTAATGTTTTTGGGCCTATTACTCTTAGTTTGAATGTTGGGCTGATGGATCACGTTGGCGGGCTGTCCATCTCTATCACATGCTTCAATTCGTAGGTATTTGGACTAGAGGGGCTGTGATGGAAGGCTAGCAAACGCACGTGAGGAGTGTTTGACATTGTTCAAATATATATGATATCCGAATTCTTTAGTGGCTATTCATTTTTTTTGGATAATATTTGACTTTAAGAATGGTATTTGGTATGGTAAATTTTCACGGAGGGATACATAATTCATTTAAGCCGAAATTTGAAAAAAAAAATGGCTAATGAGTTTTGGTAATGGTATTATTGATAATTGAAGTGACATTTCACGGTGACTTTTATCTTTGAGACGTTGGTTGTTGGATGCATTGTTGGAGCACATTCTCAAATTTGAAAATCAAGTTATAACTGTAAGGAGTTACGTTGTAGTGCTCACAAAGATGTAACCATCACTTTAAGGAGTTACGTTGTTGTGCCTGTGTCACACTGTGGATTGTTCAAAAATTTAGAACAAGCAGAAGTCACAAGTTCGATACTTTTTCGTTATCGACGGCTATTCCATATGTGGTCATTACAATTAGCCGATGAATTCAAAGGAGGTTCGATAAAAGGTTGGTTAGAGAAAATCATTGAGAGTATTTTTACAACATATTCTCACAGAATTTTGATCAAGCTATGATGTTAATATTAAATCAAGAAGGTAATACTCAAGATGTATCGAATATTATGATGATTCCGAGCAGCTCGCAACCATCGAAAGGAGAAGTTTATGTATTTCATCTCCGTGATTGGATTACTTAAGGGATTTTTTTGCTTAAGACCGGCAAGTTGGCAAGCGGTGTGGTGTACATCTGTGTTTTTACCAACTTGGATGCAATACTAAGTGAGTTATATATAAAGATTTGATACATTATATAATGGACAGAAAGATCATTTGCCCAAGGCCACTTCCGGGTGGGAGAACTTCAAGTTTGCCTCAGTATCTAGACTACGTGAGACTTCAGACTTCAAGAAAGTCAACATTGTTCATTACTATTGTAATTTACTTTGTTTTGTATTTATAGGTTTCATTGTAACCATTCACGTGTAACCCTATCTTGGAGGGAGATTGTTAGCCTCTCTTTCTAAAGATAACGTCACTTACGCGTGAATAGGACTAGATGCGTAGTATACTTTGCCCTTAGACTAGTATCGCTATGGCAAAGTTAGAGCTTCATAAATACCCCCTCACACTCCAAGGAGGGGTGAGGTAAATCATTTGGTTATTTGTTGTGTGTGTTTATCTTAATAAAACCTTGTGTTTTCTCCTCCCTCTCTCTAGTTTCTCTCTCTAAAAAGGATGAAGATATTCATCTTGTTCCACCAACCCCGACCTCCAAACCACATAGATCTTATGTTAATCGGTCCTAACAAAAGTTCAACACTTTCAACGCCTCTAGCGAGAACAAAGAGATTTTTCTAAAATCTTTACCAAATGTTAAAAATTTGAAAAGTTGTGTATTGTCTTGGGAAAGGGACTTTCATAAGGAACTTGGATTGATGAAGGTCATTTTCGAGAAAACAAAAACATCTATTTCTAATACTAAACGTAAAAAGAAAATGTTGAGAAAAGATGTTATTCGACTCTTGAAGATGTCATCTCGGTTGATGTCCATAATGTCTGTGTTATTGAATTCTTTGTCATATGCATTTGATTATATCTCTCACTGATAATCGTTGATTCGTGGTAAATGTTGAGAACACCGATAATGTGCTTCAGATCGAGTCCTTAAAAGTTGAAAATAAACGATTGTCAAACTAACTTTCAAATGCAATACGTCGTCTTAATTGGTGTCAAAAAGATATTCACGATCAACAACATGTTTTTCAACACAAACTCTGGGCCAGGTGCAAAATCTTCCGATCCTAAAATTGAGCAACTGGATGATCAAAACATGTCTTTTAAGTGTCAAATCTCAAAATATGAACAAGAACTTGTAAAAGTTAAAAAGGAATATGGTGTCATATTTGATTTACTAAAAAAGACTCGTGATGAAGCATCAAATGAACTTGATCATTATCTTGTACACACTAAAGAAGTGCATTTGCCTGAAATATTCGGTCCGAAAAGAGATCCGATTCACACTATCTTCAAGTTATGAGAAATGTTAGAAAGTATGAACAACTTCCGCCACCGTGATTAAGAGAATAGCCCAAAGAACACTTAGTAATCGGAAACCTAGAATCGCACGCTGCAAATCACAAGTTGCTAATGTGCTTCTTCTCATCAAACAGGAATAGCGCCTTTTCCAAACGCCCCGACTTCACGTTCTAGAGCACTACATCAAGAATATAGACCTAAGAAAGTTCAACATGAATGCTAAAGTAGAAGAACACCCTAGACTATGAATAAGACTATGTTGCTCCACGATATTAAGTACCGAAAATGTAATAGAAATAGTGATGTAATCTAATGCTAAACCTTTAAGCACTTTTGATATTCAATCTGATGCACCTTGTGTTATTTGTCATAAAAGTATGAATTCCATTGTCATGACAAATGTGTCGCTAAAGCTATCATCTCTTTCGCTTTAAGGAATCCTAAGAATCGAATACCTCTAGGCCCACTAATCTTTCTAAGTTCTGCTTGGTAGACCGCCTCTTTAGATTCTCGAAACCATTGCCTGCCCCTCACAGCTCCAGCCACCTCCTAGAATGTAGTACCACCTAGTGCATTCACTAAGACTAAAGCAAATACTAGTTGGAGATGGCAGAAATGGATTTATAACACACTAGGATTTAAATGGATACCTAAAGCTATTGATGTGTGTATGTCTACTATATCGCCAGAACCCTCTAACATTCCGGTTCCACATCTACTTCTATTCCATCTCGGTCGCCTCGTGTGTCATGGTGTGATACGATCATTCTCTGGATTGTTGAGATGGATGTTCCCCACACATGACAGCAACCTTAAACTTTTATCAAACTTTATTGCAAAGTTCATTGGCACTCGCTGATTCGAATGATCACTTCGCAGCCTATCATGGGCTACTAGGATATCTCAACAAACATCAAAATGAAGTTTTATGTGGAAGGCCTCGGTCACAATCGCTTTTCGAGGTCAGCCTGTGATGAGAATTGAGGATGCTTTCAGGGAGAAATCTTTTTTCATTCGTGATCTAAAAGGAAACGACCTTATGTCCGCTCAAGTAATTCAGTCTTTTACACTATCTCTATGCAAGACATGGTTGCTTCATCTCCCATTTGCTTACTTTCAAAGGCAAAATCAACAAAATCATGGCTATGGCAATCGCCGCCTCACATCTAAACTTTCAAACCATCACCAACCTCGCTCGATACAAAGTAGTTGAAGGACTCCCAATGCATTTCGTATTCAAAAGATCACCTTTGCTCACCTGAACAAGGCAAAGCACTCGTGCTCATTTTCCTTCAAAGGTGGAATACAACTCTCAAAGATGTGCTTCATCTTCTTCACATGGATTTGTTGTGGCGCGCCGCAAGCAAATGATCAATGGCAAACGCTACATCTTAGTAATTGTTGATGACTATTCACGCATGACTTGGGTCTACTTTCTTCGACGCAAAGATCAAGCTCCACAGATGATCATCACCTTTCTCACGAAAATACAAGTTCAGCTACTAAACACCGTTCACAAATCGAACGCATGAGGCACCGAATTTGTTAACCAAACTCTTCGTGAATTTTATGAGAAAGTGGAATTCAAGATCGACATCTATTGCACGCACAATTTAACAAAACGGAGTTGTTGAAAACTAAACCGAACGCTAGTGGAAGCCGCAAGAACAATGTTTAATGCTAAACTTCCAGATTACTTATGGGCGTAATGATCTATCGTGATGCTATACTCAAAAACCGGTCTATGATTACAAAACGCCACAACAAAACACCTTCGAGCTTGTCACAACCAAAAAACCGAATCTCAAACACTTTCATGTATTTGATCTCTTGCTATCCGAATAATGATCGTGATGACTTTGGAAAGCTCAAAGCCAAAGCTGACATTGGAGTCTTAATAAGATATTGTGATAATTTAAAGGCTTCCTAATCTAGAATCGTCTAACAAAGGAGGTTATGGAAACGATTCATGCTCATTTTGATGAACTTACGAAGATGGCTTATGAGTATAACAGCTTGGAACCCGGTCAACCCGCTAAACTTTCCCCAAACCTCATCATCACCGAACAAAGCCCCCAAATTTTACTCTCTTCAACAAATGGAAAGGCTATTTGCTCTGCTATTCAAAGGATCGATATTGATGAACGTGTTCGTGTATCCGCTGTTTCGCTCAACCCGATAATACTCATATACCCGATATTAACATGCACAACAACTAATGTTGCAAGAAGCACCACCAGTTGACTCCATTCACAACAGTTGAACAAACCGCTTCAACAATGATGAAACCGCCGATGATGTTCTCAATGAATGTTAGGTCACTAGTTTACAACACAAGTTTATATAAAGAGATAGAAGGATTGAACAAGTATCCAAACAAAACACACACGATATAGAGTATGGTTATCGTAGAGAGTGATGTGAAAGAAAACTTGAACAACCAACCTTCAAATGAAGGTTTACATTAGGTATTTATAGGCAAGGAGCTAGGGCAACACTCCTACTCCTTCCCTTTCTCCTATGGGCTTGGGCCTAAGCTCATGGGCCTTCTACATAAGCTTAAGGCTAATAACAAACATAAAGGCCATAATAAGCTAACTATTACATATGAGTAACTAACACTTGAATAAGGTTTAGGAGTGATTCCAACAATCTCCCCTCAAGTGTTATTACATATGAGTAACAAACACTCAAGTGTTGGTGATGAAAAGCGGTGAAGGCGTTGATGTAATAGTAGCTTTGGCGTCTTGACATTCTTCTTTCTTGTGAGAAGAATTGCCTTGATTTGAACAATCTCCCAAAGGTGTAGAGATAGTTTACTTTGAACGGTTATGCTTTGACGTCATCTTTAACCTTGTTCTTTGATCATTGTTCTTTGTGGTGAAAGTGATAGTATGTTGTTGTTCTGCATCAATCGCCTTTTCAGTGTCTTGCTTCATTTGCTCGGTGTCTCACGTCGTTCTTCAACATGCTCACACGCTCTTTGGCGTTGGAATTCATCTTGATGAAGTTCTTTAAGTCTTTAACTTTGTAGATTCTTTGTATTGATGAAGAATCATTCGACTGTTGTGTTGCTTTTGGATAGAACTTCCATTAGTGATGATGTTGGCGTGAGCATGAGAAGTATCTGCACGATCATTCGCCCAAAGCTTCCATAAGAAGAAAACATTTCAAGCGGTTAGTAATAAGCGGATTCCGCACTTACAAGTTTGAACTTGAGTGTTAACGAGCATAGTGTGAAAACACAACTCTAATTCTTACAAAGGCCGTTCCTGAATCGGAGTCCCACAAGTGAGATAACACGATGTACGAAGTACACCTACGATTCAGATGAGTCGCCGAGGTATACTGCCGAAGCATCACCTCCACGTGTAGACCGTTTGAGACCACTAAGCGCAATCCGGGGAGTTGCCGGAAGCGACCTGCTACCGCCGTCGGTTGTTTAATGTTGACCCGGCGAGAGTTTCCATTCATTCACCGAGGATCACAAATGTGAACCTCTCATAAATGTTCTCGACAGATTGCTAAGATCTGTGAAGGACTCGATATGAACCACTGATAACCTTATTATTGATCATCAAGTGATTAAATGTCAAGTGTACCTAAGAGATCTTTTGATGAATCTCGTGGCTCTAGACTCAATAGTGCGTTTTGGTTTTCCTGAGCGGAGACTAGGGAGAGTCTCCTTCTTCAATACCAGCAATCTCTAAGAGAAAGCCAATAGTTTACGTAGGGTTCCCTGTGAGAATGAAACAAGCTTCCGTTAAGAGAAACTTGAGTGGATAAGAAGGTTTAGTGCATGCGATCCTTTGGGTCCATGACGACTTTTAATCTTCAATACCGGCGTCACTAAGTGACAACCAGTATCATATGAATTGAACCGTGTCGCCCTAAGTTGAATAATCTGGAGGGCTATTTCTTTTCACCCTTTTCTTTGCATTTTTTTTAATTCTTCAACTCCTTCTTTCTTCGATTCTCATTTTCTCCTTTTTTACAATCATACCTAAGGACTTCTAAATACTAACTATTTGTGGTGTCCTAGGGTAGATCCCTCCGGCTCTGGCGGATCATAGGCGGTTATTCCTAACCTTAGTCACCTTATAACTCCATGACTAACCTATGGTTGCCATTAAAACCACGTTGTATGAAAAATCTCTCAAAGTGTTTGTGAATGAAAACATTTTAGTACCACTATTGAGATAAGATTTTGCATAAATACTCCCCCCTCCACATGTGCTTAAGAGTTTTAACGGTTAAATGCACAGTGAGGAAAGAGCACGCACATTTTGAATTGATTCACTCAAGATAGACAATCCCCGAGACGGTTACGTGGCATAGTTAAAGAGTTGCATTGTCAACTTTTAGGTGACAACTAGCTCTAATAACTACCTTGAAGGTGTAGACAATCCTCGAAAGGTCGTCAAACCCGTCCGAGTTCATGTTTATCAAGAGTTTCTCGAATGGTACATTCTACTCAGACAAGTCCTTTGAGACACGTTTACATCACTAGCGAACTAGCTTGAAATTATTACCCAGCCCGGACAAGTCTTTTCGAGTTACTAAAGTTAAGCATCGTCAATTGTTGGTTAAGTCTAATACCACAGATTCATTTGCATTTTACACAACATATTTCTTATCACATATTTTCTCCCCCCAAAAATGGCATATTAAAGTGTTATTTTTGAAACGTTTGAGAATAAATATGACCATTTCGAGTGTTGCGGGAAGAATGACCACTGAGAACAATTTTTGAACAAAGTTTTAATTCAAGTACTCCCCTCAACGAGTGATATAAGCGGTTGAGGTTTTGAAAATCATAAGGGAAAGTACTTGTTCTTTTGAGCAAAACCTTGAAAAATAAAAGGTTTGATAGGTTTTACTCAAAAGTAAGAAGCTTTCGCTCCTTTTTTATAAGGATTGTGTGCGCATACCACGGGGTCCTTTATTTACAAATGCGGGTTGTACCTTTGTAATGTGTGCACAAGCCATATACATAATCAATCAAACATCCAAAATGATATGAAGAAAACAAGTCAAGGGGTACCAGGTGAAGTGCAGTGATATGTTCCCGGAGTGTGCACAGGCGTTGAAATCGGTTATGTTTCTCCCTGGGTCGACCACCAACATAACTCTCCAATCGTGCGGCTGATCGATCCTTCGAAACAACCGTTCATCAATCATTGTGATGATCCGTCTCATCCTCCTTTCACTTGAGAATTCCATCGCTTAGGAGACCCAATTTTGGCGATATCCTTCAACATGCCAATCCATCCCTAACCGCCTTCAAAGTATGATCCCCAAACATGTGGAGTTCACTCGCACGCCATTAAGCAATTTCTTTGAAGTTCACTTTGCGGTAAACAACCAAGGTTTGCTGATGAGTGTATATTGAGAAAGCTGGTTGATATCGGGAAGATCAAGCTTTGGAGGAGTGAAGTTGACACGCCGTGCTGATAAGATTCAATGCCACCGGTGGAGATCTTCTACACGTTCCTTGATGACAATCCGTCTTATGAAGATGAGAAGTGACTTTATAAATTCACGTTGTAACTTGGTGAGAATTGTCTCATGCGACCACTCGTACCTTTGCAAGGTACATGTCTTCAATGTCATTGAGAGACAAATTCTCAAATTCAGCCTCAGAGAAAGCATAGTCTTTCATCTTGTCATGTTTGACTACGATCTTCTTTAGGAATGTGTAGTCCCACTTAGACGAAAGTTCAACGTGTATGATGGCAACGGTATCTTTAGAACTATACTTTGCATGTTGAGACTTGACCTCACGGCATTCTATAGTAGATTCGATCGGCGTCAAGCCAAGGATGAATCCCATACAATGCATCTCAAGGTATGCCTCCACTTGTTGGAAAACAAGTGATTTGGCACGTTCCTCAATGGCTATGCGGTTTGAGTAAATGCTGGGAATGGAAGTGTCAATGGCGTAGCGTATTTTCTTGAATCATCATCACCGTGTAGAAGAAAATCCGGGTCTTTGTTGAAGAATATCGAAAGGAATCCTTGGTTCATCTTTTTGTCCAAGTGTTGGTAGAGGTTTGGTCCAATTGGTGTAGTATGGAGGGTTGTCCCTTTGTGTGAAGTCAATGTTTGCTTTCGGGTTGAGCCAATCCATGTTGTTAGACATAGCTCGAGCAATGTTTTCAAGGTGATATTTAACCTCGAGGGCACTTCGAGAGCTTTGTTGTCTTTAGAAGTTGAAATGCTTCATTCTTGATTCGCTTCAATTCAGATTTCGTCATTTTCTTCACATGGAACTTTTCTTGCATTTTCTTAGCATGCTCCAATGTAGAACCGTCTACCAATTCTTGACCTTCTTCAGGGTAGGGAGTGTTGTTAACAAGATTAGAAAACCATTCAAATTCCTCTGTTTTATAGTCATCTAGCCATGAGGCGACGTCGCCTTAAGCGTCTTCTTCTTCTTAGGAAGGCCTAGATGATGATGTTCGGTTTCAACTTGTTTGGGAGAGGTGGGTTGTTGTAGGGGCTCAAGGACCTCTTCATCGTCACCACCTGTATACTCAATGTGATCATCGGTTTTATGAGTCGGGGTGGTAACTTCGAATCGTCCACGAGGTTTTATCGGTAGAAGAGCGAGGAGGAGATTTTTTGTTGAGCAGGAGCCCGTTGGTGGAGGAGGTTGCATCAAAGAGGTAGATTCACCGGGCCATTCTACCCGACGTTAGGCAGAGTCTTTATCCTTATCCTTGTCTTCATCGTCTCTAGGGCGTTAGACTTTTCAGCTTCAAATCTACAAGCTTCTTGAAGTTGGTAGTCCAAAGAATGCTTGAAACAAATTTTCCTTCATAAGAAGTAAATGTCCCGTCGATAAACTTTGCAACATTTGTGTGACAAGCAGCCGATTAACCAATTCATTATCAGAAAAACAGGATCGGTTGGATTGATTGTGACGGTTAAGGGCGTTGATCGAATAGTTTGCTTGGCTACCGCATAAGATTGGATAAAGTTGTTGGTGAACAACTCCTTTGTGACTTTAGGAGCGATATCTGAAGGTACTTGTTAGTGTAGCTTCGATCATTTCGTTCTTCCTCTTGACGGCGATTTTTCATGAAGCTTGAACAAACTTCCTTTCTCTTTTTATCTTTTCATGCTCGTCATACATATCTTTGTATAGTGTGAAAATTTAGCTTTTGTTTATAGCACGTTTTCTTCGACTTGTTTTTTGGTAATCCGTTCATGAGCTTGTGAAATCCAAGATTTAGATGGTTTCTTCACGGATTTGGATGATGATTTGGTTGACTTCTTTGATGGTGGTGGTGAAGAGTGAGAAGAAGAATCTGATGATGAAGAGATATGAGGAGACTGAGGGATCCTTCGGAGGTTGAAGGTTTCTTCCTTTGATCGAAGGACTATCTAGAAGAAAGCGTATCATAATCACATCTTCTTCATTGCGGTCTTAACTTACATGATCTTCTTCCGTCACGATCGCCGACTTTAATTTTCGACTTCTTATTCTTTACGGTTCCTCAACTCATAATAGTATCCTTCACAGCTTTTGTTGTTGCATAAGAGTGGTGGCACGGATCCCTTATCGGGTTGATTAACCGCATCGGAGATGGTTGAGTGCACCACTGATCCTCAGGGCCACCCATTTGGTCTTTAGCAAATTCTTTTTTTGAAGGTGTCTAACATTTAAACTTCTTCACTGTATGATTATATCCAAGTTGCTCTTCTTCTTGATCGAAAGCTTTCATCATAAGACGGTACAAATGGAGTCTTTCCTTTTCCTTTGTCACGGTGGTGGACTTGGAGGTTTAGGCTGGAAGGAGGTGTTCTTGGTCGAGTAGGTAATCTCTTCATACGCGTCAAGTACCTTGAGCTTTCGGTCCGTCCAAGCTTTCTTGATTCGGTTCATGTGGGAATAGGTTAGCTTCCTTTACAGAGGAACAATCCTCTTTAGGAGGATTCCTTTGGGAAGCTTCTTATAAAGACTGTACTTGTAACACTTCCACACTCTTTTGGTCCTCCGAGTAGGTGTTCGAGAAGATTTTCATCAAGATGACCAACTTTGCCTTGTTAGGCTAATCGATACCTTTTGTATGTTTCAAGCTTTTGATTTAAGTGGAAGGTGATCGAGTACAACCTACCGACACCTTGTTTCTTTGTTGTGATTCTTTGATTCCATGATAATATGGGTTCGACAACCAATATGTCGTGATTATCTGGGTCATTGAGCCTCATGGGGAATGTCGGATGAAGTCCAAGTGCTCTCTGGATCAACAGTTTGGTGTATCCGACATAGGGAATCTTGGAGCCAAGCTTCTTGTGAAATACCATCATGTCTTCCCATATCGGTGCTTCGATTTCAATGTCCTTCTTGTTGATCAATGACCCGAGAAATTTGTAGTTCCATGAGCTTGGGATGCTCATAGCCATTTATCAAGCGACGCAGAGACCGATTTGGTGATGATCATGTAGAGTGTTCTCCATGGTTGAGGAATATTCTTAAGCTCCACGTGAGAGTGCTTAGTAATATTCCCGGCATCATCATAACCAATATCTATAGAATTTCAGACTGAGCTCTTCGGTAGGGTGTAGCAAAGAAGTCGGTTGGCACGATGACGCGCCGAGAATGATGAGTAACGACCCGTAAGTCAGCAGGGAGTGATGGTGACTTGTTTGTGATTAAGTGTCACATTCATCTGCACTTTGACCCGATGATCCTGCATAGAATCCCAAAATTGTTGAATGTAGACCTCAGGCAGTGGCGGAGTGTGAGAGCATGTTGGTAGGGATGAGTGAGAATATCCACGGCAAGAACAGAAGATTCCGAGCACGGAGTGAGGGTTCAAAGTCAACCCTAAGGTTGTTCTTTCCAATCTTTCTGGATAACCGTTGGGGAAAGATATCAAAGAATGGTGAATCTGGAACCCGTGCATCCACATTCATTTGTTCACCATGTGTGATCGAAATAACATTAGCCAAAGAACCAACATATCGAAAGACATAGTGTTAGTCAACAGAAGGTCTTATTGTCTAGTTATTGAATGTAAAGTGTCAATGATTGTTACGAGTCCTAAGTCACTTGTTTGTTCAATAGTCCAATGATGTCGTGAAATGTTTTCATGAGTTAGTTAACTTTAAGTTTTAAAGTTTATGTTATCACTTATTGTTCACAACATATCAAACGATTAAGTTTATTAGTGACATTATTGGATTAGTGACGTTATGATTAGTTTATTTACAAGTTTGTACACGTAACAATTCATCATGAAGGTCAATCGTGCTTAAGCGTAGTTTTGGCAAAGTTGAAGCGGCGAACTTGATATATGCTGGCGTGGCAGCTTACGCGTAGGATCTAACTACGCGTAAGAAATGTTAGCGTAGGAAAAGGGACCTTATGCGTGAGGCTTACGCAGCGTGGCGTATATATATATACCTTAAGGCTTACTCGTGAGAGTGACCTTATCGCGTAGGTCATTTGTTTACGCCATATCCTTCACGAGGATCGCGTAGTCCATTGTAGAACCTTACTTGCGCCAGAATCAACAAGTTATGCGTAGGATTATTCTTCATACGATAGGGTAATCCTTATCGTAGAGTTGCAAATGACCTTGATTCACGGTATTAACAAGCGTGCAGAAATAAGTTCATCAATCATCAACATTAACACATAACTTCATTTTAATAACATTTTATGGCATGAACATTCATTAGGAAGTTACGCTAAAGTCATAATATCGCGTGGTCAAAACCCTAAGGGTTATGAATTACGCGTATGAAATTTAACCATGGGATATGTACAAGACTTTTTTTCCGGATAGTTTAAGAGTGTTGTGGAGTTTTAATACTAAGTTATAACACCTAACTTCGTTGTGAATCAAAAGTTACCCAAACTATTATGAACATTAAACCCTAAATACAATTTGTTCAAACAATTAGTGTTTAAAGGGTTGTTAATAGCAATGGAAATCATTAATTCAACAACTTAGACGCATATCCCAACAATCTTTTGACCAAAACACTTCTCATTTGAAAACCCAAATTGACACATAAACCCTAATTTTCAAAATCATTAATTAGGTGATATCGTTTCGGGTGGGTTTGGTTGGTTAAGAAACTAATATCCTTGATGTATAAACAACGTTTTGACACTATCCATATAACCAATAAACATTGACCGATTTTGTGTTCATATGTTAAAGAACACAAAATCACTCATATCATAAACACTTTTTAGCCGTTGGATTTTGAAATTCAAAACCTTATCTTAAAAAAACATGTTTTAATCACAAAACAACTTACAAAGTGATGATCAAAACAACGGATTGCTTGAATGATTCTTAGGCGTAGGATGTTTAGGTTTAGAATTAAATGTGAGGTGAAAGTTAGGTGGGGGGTGTTTTATTTAAAATAACTTTAACATTTTGACGGTTTTGGTCCCTCCACCTTTTCCTTTTTCAAACAAAGCCATTTAACTTCCATTTTGGTTATCAAACAAAGATTTTAAGAAAGAAACTTGACGACACTCCCCTTTGACTTAAGAAAATATTGAAAGGTTATAAATTTAGTAGAGTGTCATTGTACCGAAAAATTTACCACCATTTGTTAAAAGAGTCAACAACCTAGATATGATAACATGCAAGTACAGATGTTTTGAAGCAGTTAAAGTTTTGATTTCTCCCCTCAACACTTGATCAAAATCTTGAATTTTGAAAGATTATAGTGTTGACAGAAAAATTACTTGCAATGTTGAAAGAAAATAGATAGAAGAATATTTTTGTTGTTTTATCAGATTTTTATATTTTTGTATTTTGTTTTTGAAAGAATTATTTACAAAAGAGATTTTGGTGTTTGGCAGGTTTTTAAAAGATCAAGCTGTTTAGGGGTCATCAATTCCTCTTGAGTCAAACACCTCATACCAATCCGGTGGACCAACTCATTAAACCTAGCGGGAGGCAAGGCTTTTGGTGAGAAGATATAATGGTGACCGATTACCATAAAATATAATTCAACAGCATTCCCGTGATCCTTGATGAAATGATATCGAAGATCGATGTGCTTTGATTTCGAGTGTTGAACCGAGTTGCGAGATTGCAATGGCACTCGATTGTCAGCGATACATCGGATTACATCACAAATACGTAACCATAGTCTTTGAGTTGTGTTCTCATCCAGATGACTTGAGCACAACATGCGGAAATGGCTACATATTCTCGCTTCGGTTGAGACGGCGATGTACAATCCTGCTTCTTCGATTGCCATGACACCAGTTTGTCACCAAGAAATTGTAAAGCTCCGAAGTGCTTTTCTCGTGAGTCTAAGCATCTGCGTGGTCACGCCTCGAAAAAGCGATTAGTTCAAAACCGAATCCTTCGGATACCGAGATCCCCAATTTAATGGTTCCTTTATGTATCGGAGGATTCTTTTAGCCTCAAGAGGTGGGTTTAGGATTGGTCTGGCCCGATAACTTGAGCATAGATATCGGCAAAGACAATATCGTCTGCTAGTGTTAGATACATGAGAGACCCAATAATACTACGATATTTTGTAGGGTCCACCAATTTCCTATGTAAATCAGTGTCTAGCTTCTTGGTATGACCCATTGGTGTGGCATAGGTCCTGAGTTTTCATTCCAAATTTGTTTAACAATTCAAGGCATATTTTGACTCAAGAAAATACCACTGGTGATTGATGAACTTGTAATCCTAGAAAGAATGTAAGTTTACCCATCATGGACATTTCAAAATTTTGCAAAGCTTCATTGAACAATTAAGATATTCAAAAAGTCAACCGATTGAAAACATACGAGCTTTGTTATGTAAGGCTTCGGATCCAATTCGGTTGGTGAATGTTTCTTTAATGTCATCAGTTTGACCGTGAACATGAGAAATTAGATTCTTCAAAGTCTATTCCCTCTTCAATGATAACCCTTCCCATATTGTATTTGTTTTAAAAGAGTAGACCCTGGGTCAACCCAACCAAATGTTTGAATTGGTGAGTTCTTCTTGCAATTATCGGTTGTCTTTTAGCAATGAGGAACGGTTGATTGGGTTGCAATATATGATGGTCTCTTGCTATGTAGGGTTAGTCATGCTCAAGGATCTTGTTTGAGAATATCACCATAGAGCTTTGTTTTGTCATGGATTCGAATTTTTCTGATCAATGAATCCATCTAGTTGGTGACATAAACCGTTGATCATATGAGAAAGCGGTTTGACATCGATGAAGACCCATAACAATATAGAGCGAGATGTATTTTCATGAGAAAGGTAGATCTGTGGAATATAGACCCGTCCAGTGGAATGACCTAAGATGAGAAGCGGGGATTCTTCAAAGTTGGTGAAAACCCTAGCCTTAGCCCGAATTACCGTGCAGGGGCTTGTTTTTTCCACATAATAAACCAAATCCATTTGAGACCAATTGCTTGTGGGCCAGGTCTGTCCCATACTTCGCTTGAATTGATTGATTTCTTCTGCATGGATTCAATGGTGTCTTTTGTCATTGCATCTTTGATGTTTTTAGGTTCCATTGAGTGCATAATGTGCCGGATGCAATGTTCACCGTGCTATTGACGATCTTTCTTTGTAACTTTCTATTCTTGATGTAGTCTCATCGGTTGATGTTTTGTTAGAGAAGCCACGTTGCCAATTAAATATATGTTCGAGGATGGTCTTTCGTCAAAATGCATCCCGGTTGAATACATTGTTCGAAAAATGGTTTGTTGTAAGAAAAGCGCTTTTGCGACAGCAATGCACATTATCTCATTAGCAACGACAAAGGTTAGGAATTAGAAATTCCATGTATTAAAGAGTCGGTCACCTCAAGTATATGTAATCGCTAGAAAGCTCGTAGTCGTAGTTATTTTAAGTTAAGTAGTATTTAGTTAAGTAACACCGTGGAGGACGGACGGTCTTTACCCATCAGATGCCCGATCCACGTACCATGTGTGGCGCTTATGTAAGACTATAAATACTCTCTACCTCCCAAGGTAGAGAGTTGGAGCTCATAATAATATCTTTCACTTTCTCTCACTAAGTTCCCTAAACCTCTAACTTTCTCTCTAGAATTCCATCTATATTCTACCTTGTGTTAATGTTATGATGTGTATGTGAAAAGTTATATCTTACAATTGGTATCAAGAGCCATGGTTAGATCATATCTTACACATCTTTGGATTTCTAGTGGTTTTTAGGTGGTTTTAAGTTTGAAAAAGTTTAGTGGTTTTAGCATCATTTGATTGATTTCTAGTGTTAAAGTTTCGATTTTGGTTGTACTTTTATGTTTAGAATCATCAAAAGTGTTTAGGTTTTCATTTGGTAAGCTTGAATCATCTTGGTTGGGTTGTTTTTGGATTGAAAAGTGAGGTTTATATAGTTTTTTCAAGCTAGCTTAACTTAGCTCACTAATAGTTTCTTGGTAGCGACTTGCTTCACATTTTTGTAGCGACTTACGTTGTTGGAACTAGCGAAGTTAGATCTAGCGAAGTTAAAGTACAAGTAGTGGATTCTCCACTACGGTAGCTTACTTGTGGTAGCGACTTGGTCAAGAGCTTAGTTGCTCTTTAGCTTACTTGTGTCTCTAGCGACTTGTGTAGCTAATTGTCGCCAAAATTTGGTTAGCTTAATTTGGTCTCAGAGCGAAGTTACTACTTAGCTTAATTTGTTTTCTCATAGCTTACTTGGGACTCTAGCTTAATTTAGGGGTGTAGCTAATTAAGGGTTAGCGACTTAGTGCATTAATTTACTTAGTGCACTAATTTCTAGCGACTTAGTGCATTATCTTCTAGCGATTTAGTATTTTATCATCTAGAGTCTTGAGTGTTTGTTTACGGTTTTCTTGATTCAAGAAAATCCCGTGAAAGAATCCATTTTCCGGTTTAATCATAGAGCTATAAAATCCCGTATAATCTGTTAACATGTCTACCAACGCTCCCATCGTTATCTCCACCGCTGTCAAGATGTTCAAGCAACCGGTTCAGATACTCGCCCACCCATGCTTGATGAACCGACTACGACTCTTGGGCTCAACGAATTAGACTGTATTGCCTTGGAAAGGAAAATGGTGTCAACATTCTCAAATCCATTGATGAAGGACCATATCGAATTGAGACGACTAGAGACATACTTGATACTAATGCGATGGTACTCTGCTTACGGAATTGACAGACCTAAGATGTATGATGAGCTTGATGATAAGGATAAAAAGAGATTTGATGCAGATATCAGGGCTTCAAACATTGTTCTTCAAGGTCTTCCTAAAGACATCTACAAGATGATCAATCATAACACGATGCTAAGGCAGCTTTGGGACAATGTTAAGATGCTTCTCTCGTGTTCAATTAACTATGGAAGACAGAGAATCCCAACTCTATGACTAATTTGAGCATTTCAAGATGAAACCAGATGAGAGTGTCTATGAGTACTATGTGAGATTTCATAAGTTAGTTAATGACATGAGGAACATCAGAATGACTATGCCTAACATTCACTTGAACTCAAAATTTGTGAACAACATGAATCCCGAATGGCACAAGTTTGTCACCCCTGTGAAGCTCACTAAAGGATTGAAGAATACAAACTATGAGCAACTCTATGCCTTCCTCCTTCAGAATGAGAGACATGCTATGTTTGAAAAATTAATTCTCAATCAGCTCAAAACCAACCGTGGAGAGACAAGCTCGCCTAATGACTCTACTTTCTACTCAAACATCCGAATCACAACCAAAGCATCACAAGTCATACCCTTGGGTAATGGTAATCACAAACTCATTCCTGATTCTATGTACAAACAAGTCGATGCCGATACTCACGTGGGTAGCTTCATTAATCAACTAGCTCTTCTCATCACTCAAAACATGAATACTCTCCCACAAACCAACAACAACCTCGAATCGATCTAACCCACACAATCAAGCCACTATTAAAGATGGAAGGATCGTGGTGCAACCAGCAGAAAGACAAGATGATCGTGGACGAGGTGGAGCTGGGAGAGGTTATGTTGGAAACCATAATCGAGGAAGGAATGGTAACCAAGGTCAAACTAAGCTCATCAAATGTTATAACCGTGGTGGAGAGGGACACATTGCAAGGAACTGCACATCTCCAAAGCCCACTGCCGATTACTTCAGAGAGAAGATGCCGCCGCTCAAGCTCGTGACAATGGTGCTACTCAATGAAGAGGAATTGCTATTTCTTTGAGGGCAATGCCAAGACCTATGATGCGATGTGGATGAGCGTACCTATTCAGAGATAGGTCACAATCATCGAATGCCTTTCAAGTCACGACCGTGATGCATACGACTGATGTGGATGATGGACCTACCGCACACACAATTTTTATGGCTAGCATTTCTCCAATGGTTTCTCCCAAGGTCTCCTCTTCATCACTAGTTGGGCCATCCCATGACAAGCTCATCTCCGAGGTATTAAAACTATACGATGATGCTGATGTGCACCAGATGCATGACAAAGTACAATCAACTCAAACTATTGAATCAAATATTGAAAATATGGGTAATATCAATATTGTCCCATATGATCAATATGTGAAACAAAGTGAAAGTGAAGTTGTACCAAGTGATGCATCTTCTGCAATCAACAATGACTATGTTTTTGATGAATACACCGCATGTGCCCCTCGATGATTCCATTATTTCGAACTAAATGCCTATAAAGAACGTGTTGCTATTTATGAACAACGTGCTAAGTTTGAGTTGACCACTCGTGAGCAGGAAATGGATAACCAAGTAAGTACAGGAATTAGAAAAAGTAAGTTTAGAGAAGAAATATTGAAACAAGAATTAAATTCCTTGCAAGAAAAACTCTCTAAAACATCTAAACAAAAACAAGAACTTCAAGAAAATGTGAAAATGCTTAAGCAAGAATTTAATGCAAAGGAATCAAAACTCTTGAGAGATTTTTCTAATCTGAAAACTTTGAAAAACAAACTTGAGAACAAGTTGTACATACAAGGAAACACCATTCAGACCGCTCACATGGTCACTAAACATCGAGTCTTAAGCGATAAGCATAGCATTCCCCTTGTTGAGGAACCTAATCCAGAGGTAATTAAAAGGCTAGAAATGCTCATAAGGTGCTTTATGATGGTAATGAAATTCTTAAGCCTAGGCAGAAACCTAGTTGCGTTGAGTGCACCGAGGAAGATAAGAAATCAGATGAAGTCACTAGGGAAAGGATGAACAAAAACTAGATGACCAAATGCAAAGAGAAAAAGATTATTATCACTCCCCATGACTACAAGAAGGAAAACTGGATTTCCTTGAACATGTTTAAGCCTCAAACATTGTTGACCCCTCAACAAGTGTTCGAAAAAGGATATGGACTTGCAAAAGTCGAAAATCTTGTTGAAAAGAATCCCCCTTGTAGGAAATTCCCTAAAGCGACCGAGTATCCTCCAAATACACCAATGCATTTAGTTCCTAGAACTATTGCCACTAAGAGCAAGACCTTAATCAACCAATATGTTATTCTTCAAC
The DNA here is from genome assembly GCA_910596185.1 of Chrysanthemum makinoi. NCBI lineage: Eukaryota > Viridiplantae > Streptophyta > Magnoliopsida > Asterales > Asteraceae > Chrysanthemum > Chrysanthemum makinoi. The sequence goes on along the minus strand of OU343220.1, from coordinate 238,945,484 downwards.
TATTTACCGATTTTGAGAAAACTTGTATGAAAAGGATCACACCCACCGATAATCAAGGGGAAAGGGGTTTTGAGCAAATGAAAGAATGTTATTTAACCGAGGTCATGCCTTTCTTTAAACAACTAAAAGATCATTTTGAGAGTCTTAAAACGGGACAAAATCGATATTAAAGAAATGGAAAAGGAATTTGATGCAATGGTAGTTGAAGTTAGTGATTATGAGCCTGCACTAAAATATAATGAGATTGAGAGGAAGAACTTGCATACCTTAAATGAGACTCTTATTACTCAATGTGTTGCTCAAGATATCTTTTTCACCGCTTCAAATTGCTCTATTAATGCTTCCAAATTTCATGAACTATCTGTGGCCCCGAAAGTCTCCCATGATCGTGTCATTGAGCTTGAAAAACTAATTCTAAACTAAACGAGAAAATTGAACTGGATGATCACAACAATTTGGTTAAACATTTTTCTAAACTCGAAGTTGAGCATTTTAATTTACAACTAAAATATCAACATCTTAAAGAAAATGTTAAAACTTCAAATGTCAAGACATCGCCAGATGCTCCAGAGTTTGATGCGCTTTTCAAATTAACAAACGTGATGAACATGATTCAAGCTCAAGCAACGCGATCGAAAAGTTGAAAGCCCAAATCTCTCAATTAAAGGGTCAAACGAACAATAAGACAGCTCCCAAATCCTCCTTCTTTAGATTCTCCGAATTCTCAAACTTTTCATCTTCAAAACTTAGTTGATGCCTTACAAAAGGAAAACGAGAGTTTTCTAGAAGAAAATGAAAAGTTAAACGACATTTTAAAGAGTTATATGATTCAATGAAAGTCACCCGTGACCAAAACAACGAAAAAATAACGTCTTTACAAAAGGAAATAGAGAATCTAAGAAGTCGTGGAAATGGGAAACCGCCACTTGTTTTCAATAAGAATGTTGTCTCAAAGTCACCCTTAGACTGCAAATACACTGTGACACTTAAATATATTCCTCCTCATCTTAGGAATAATGAACATGCTTTTCATGAATACCGTGCTCACCTTAAGGATAGTCTAGAATGTCTCCGTGAGATTGTCGAAGAGGATTTCATTAATAAACCTCTTGATAGTGAAATTAGGTTTGCTTGCCTCCATGCCAAACGATCTCAAGAGTTGCTAGAATGTGTAATTGCCACATGCCCAAAATCCTTAACCTTAGGTGAAAAAGGCAAAGCCGTGATGCCCTGTTCTATGCCTAGTGCCAAGCAGGAAATCCGCTCTATGCCTAGTCTTAAAAAAGGAAACACTAATGTGCCTTCAAGTAGTTCAGATTCCGGATATGTTAGTGCTAAGAAAGTGAACTTTAGTGTGCCCGCAAAAGCTCAAATCACAGCCTTAAAGTATACACTAATGTGCCTTCTAGTACTTCAGATCCTTGCACATCAAGTTCGTGAATGCAAAATTAGATCAACCAACTAATGTTCCCATTCCCTCTACAGAGTAATCAAGTGACTTTAAAGCGAAAGGTGTCAAAGTCTCAAGACAATACAAGGAATGATAGGACCTTGCAAGCTAAGAATGTGCATTGGAAGAGAGTAGAAGACCAATCTAGGAACGTTAGGCTTGAGTTGAATAAAACGAATCGTGTTGATTCCAGTATTAGCCTTAGGCGCATCAGTAATTAATTCAATTCGATACTATCTCGCAAACCTTGTAATGCCGCATGCTTGAATTCTGTTGCTAATCATGAATGTGGTGTGAATGCTTTGTCAAATGTTGTCAAATGCCCGCTAAAATTGCTAATGCTAATAATCGTGCAAATAAGGCAAAAAGGCAAAAACGAAAGATTGTTAGAAAACAGTGGAAACCCACAAGAAGAACTTTTATAAAGATAGGTTATTATTGGATACCTTTTGGTCATAAGAATAATCAGCTTTGTTCTCACACTGCTAAGATTATGCCCACTAGAAAATGGATGCCTACCGGTAGAACTATTCCCTTAAGAAGTGAACATACTTTGAATAGGGCAAATACGACACCAAGATTGCATCTATTCCCAATGATTCCATTGCTTCTACTTCGATATGGATGTTTCGATTCGATGTGGGTGTTCCAAACATCGTTACTAACCAAATGGAACCCATTCTTGCATGGGGATCCCAATTATCCAGCTATCCATTTTTGTCTGTGTTCAACTGCAGATCGTTCAAATCGCTCGTGGTACCCGGACTCAGCCGCTCCAAGCATATGACCGAGACCGGTCGCGCTCATGAACTTCGTGAGCAAGTTCATCGGGACCGTTAGATTTGGTAATGATCATTTCGGTGCTATTATGGGTTATGGAGATTATGTTGTTGGTGATAGTGTCATCTCGAGAGTCTACTATGTTGAAAGGTTGGGTCATAATCGCTTCTCGCTGGTCAATTCTCGGACTCGATCTAGAAGTTGCCTTCGTAAAACATACCGCTTTGTTAGAGATCTTAATGGTAAGGAACTGTTAAAAGGAACTCGTGGGTCAAACCTTTACACCATCTCTATCGATGACATGATGAGGGCTTCTCCAATCTGCTTGTTATCAAAGGCTTCAAAAACAAAGTCATGGTTATGGCACCGCCGTCTCAATCACTTGAACTTCGGCACCATCAACGATCTTTCCATAAAGGACCTAGTTGTAGGTTTACCTAGACTAAAGTATGAAAAGGATCATCTTTGTTCAAAGATGTCAATTGGGAAAAAGCAAGAAATATGCCCATAAACCCAAACCTACTAACTCGCACGTAAGTCCTTCATATGATTCATATGGACTTATGTGGACCAATGAGGGTACAAAATATCTTTGGGAAGAAATATGTGTTAGTTGTGGTTGATGATTACTCTAGATTCACCTGGGTCAAGTTCATAAGGACAAAGGATGAAACTCCTGATATCATCATCAAACTCATCAAACAAAGTGCAGTTCGACTTAACAAAACCGCCGTAATTGTCGAATCGCATAATGGAACCGAAGTTTGTCAACAAACAACTTAATGAATTCTATGAAAGCGCTTGGAATCACCATCAAAGAAGTATTTCACGAACTCCTCAACGTAACGGTGTAGTTGAAAGACTAAATCGACTCGTTGAAGCCGCTAGAACAATGTTGATTTACTCAAAGGTTCCAATGTTTCTCTGGTCTGAGGCAATCGCCACTGCATGCTATACACAAAATCGCTCCCTAATCCACACCGCATATGGAAAAACTCCATATGAACTTGTCCACAAATGTAAAACCTAATCTCTCTTTCCTTCGTGTGTTTGGTGCATTGTGCTATCCAACTAATGAGGGTCAAGACTTAGGGAAACTAAGGGCTAAAGCCGACATTGGAGTATTTGTAGGATACGCACCAAACAAAAAGGGATACCGAATCTATAACAAAAGAACCCGAAATATCATGGAAACCATTCACGCTACGCTTGATGAGTCGACCGTCAAATGGCTCCCGACAATCCAGCCAGACCCGACTTCAAGACATCCCATTGGTTCATCTCTTGTTCCAAACTCTACTCAAGAAACTCCATATGTACCCCATCCAAGATGATGTAAAGAAATTGTTTGATCCTATGTTTGATGAACTGTATGATTCAAACACTCATGAGGTAATGATTCCCGCAAATGAGGATGCTCATATTCCCGTGAATGAAGTCAATCCTTCGCCTCAATATCTTTAAGTCAAGAAGCACCTCGCCGATCCTTCGCCTCATCAACAAATCATCATTCTTCAAATGTACATCATGGAAATGTTTCTCGCATCAATGATGAAGTTAATCCCTTTGCTACTCCTGAGGATGCTCCATTTGAAAACATATTTGCTACTCCCGAATCATCATCGTAACCATCTTCTTCAGAGACATCGACTCGCCTACCTCGCCTCAACAACCGCCACATGAACACCTTAGAAAATGGACTCACGATCATCCATTAGACAACATCATTGGAAATCCTCTCGCCCCGTGTATCAACCCGAAACAACTTGCAACCGATGCCTTATGGTGTTTCTTCAACTCCGCACTTTCTAAGATCGAACCAAAAGATGTTAAAACCGCCATGAATGAAGACAGATGGTTCAATGCCATGCAAGATGAAATTCATGAGTTTGATCGACTTGATGTATGGGAGTTAGTACCTGCTCCAGATCGTGCTATGATTATAGCTCTCAAATGGATCTTCAAAGTAAAACTTGATGAGCATGGTGATGTGTTGAAGAACAAGGCTCGTTTAGTTGCTAAAGGATATCGCCAAGAGGAGGGTATAGACTTTGAAGAATCTTTTGCTCCTGTTGCTCGAATCGAGGCAATCAGAATCTTTCTCGCTAACGCCGCTAGTAAGAACATGGTAGTGTATCGATGGATGTGAAGACGGCATTTCAACGGAGATCTTAAAGAAGTCGCTCACGCCACCAACCTGAAGGATTTGTGAATCAAGAGCATCCTACTCACGCTTATCGCCTCAAGAAGGCTCTCTACGGTTTAAAGCAAGCACCGAGGGCATGGTATGATACACGCCAAAGTTTCTTCTATCATCCGGATTCAAGAAAGGAGCAGCTTGATCCTACATTGTTCACCGTGAAGTCGTGCAAACATTTAACTCATGTTCAAATTTATGTTGATGATATTATTTTTGCTTCGACCGACCCAATGGAATGTGATCATTTTTCTAATGAAATGAGTTCTAAGTTTCAAATGTCAATGATGGGACAAATGTCGTTTTTCTTGGGATTACAAATTTCACAAAGTCCCTGAGGCATTTTCATAAATCAATCTAAATATGCAAATGAGATTTTAAAGAAATTTGGATTTGATTCATGTGACCCTGTTGACACCCCCATGATTGATCGAACCAAACTAGATGAGGACCACTCGGGGATCATGATTGACCAAACGAAATATCGTAGTATGATTGGATCCCCGATGTACCTCACGCCTAGTAGACCGACATATCTTGTTCGCCGCTTGCATGTGTGCTAGATACCGTGCTAAGCCTACTAAAAAGCACCTTGAAGCAGCTTAAACGGGTCTTTCGGTATTCCAAGGAACCATCAATATGGGACTATGGTACCCGGGACACCGGTATGTCACTAACGCCTATGCAGATGCCGATCATGCAGTTGTCAAGATACACAAGTACATCCGAGGTGCTCGCTTTTGGGTGATAAGCTTGTGAGGTGGTCTTCAAAGAAGCAAATGAGTACTTCTATTTCCTCTACAGAGGTTGAATACATAGCCATGTCATCTTGTTGTGCTCAAATCTTATGGATGAGATCTCAATTATCCGACTATGGCTTTGAATTCAACAAAATCCTCTCAGATCAGATAATAAAGTGCTATTGCTCTCTCATGCAACAACGCTCAACACTCAAGAGCAAAGCATATCGACATTCGACATCATTTCATCAGGAACAAGTGGAAAAAGGTGTGGTGGAACTATATTTTGTGAGGTCTCAATATCGCTTAGCGGACATCTTCACCAAAGCTCTTCCAAGAGAACGCTTTGAGTTTATTCTTCCACGTCTTGGCTTGAAAAGCCTTCAACCAGATACTCTCAAACGCCTTCGTGAGGAAGACGAGGAGTAAAGGTCTGTCTTCATCTATCTCATGTAAATACTTATTCAAAAAAAAAACTAAATACAAAATTATAAAACCTTCAAAATCCATAAAAATCAAAAATTCAAAAATCTTCAAAAATATTGTTTTTGTCATGTTTTTCTCGGTTCGATAATATCTACGGTCTTTGTGCTGTCATTCAAAGAATGACACGGTACTTTAGATGTTGGTTCAATTCAAAAAAAAAAAAAAAAAAAAAAATCAAAAAATTATGTTTGAGAGAAAGAGAAACAATGGTTTATTGTCATTTTCATGCAATAACCCGGTTTTAAAAGAAAGAACAGAGCCATGTTTTACCATGTTTTCAAATTCCATGCTCTGATTCTATAACATTTATCTGATGAAAACTAAATGCTTTGAAAAATAACTCGGTCTCTATTTTTGATAATCATCAAGACTTATCTGTCAAAATCTCTATCGCTCAATCAACAACCTATGTCATTGATTGAGGGGAGAATGATTTCAATTAAATTAAAAGTTATTTGGCATTAAATTGTTTTCAAAAGATGTACATGCATGTTTAACCAATGGAGATTAAAATCTCAACATCGATCCTTATCGCTTAAAACGCTTTCATAATCAAGTCACAATTCTCCTTAAAAGCTTTCAAAATCAATTTAAATCTACAGAGATCACAAATCTCAAATGTTTTAATAATTGTGATCGGGGGAGAAGTTGTGATTTAAATAGGATTTAAACCGATAATTCGATAAATGGTTTCTTAAGTGATTAGCATGTTTGCCTCCCCGTAAGTGACAAACGATTTCAAATTTTCCATGCACACATTGAGGGGAGCATCTATATTAAACCACAATGATTTGAAACGTGATCACTTATCTCAATGTGTGTTCCTCTAGTATGTGTAAAACTCTTTTCAAACCTCGAGGCACATATTGAGGGGAGCAAAATCATGAAAACCTCATCCTTCCCCAAAATGCTTTATCTACTTGATTCGATTTGGGAAGTGATGTTGATATCTTTTAGAAAATGGTAATCAAAGAAGTTAATTCTTTCTCTTGCCTCCGTGTGCAAAACATTTTCAAATACTTGATGCACATGTTGAGGGGAGTTCTCGTTCTAAAAATATCAAAAACAATTCAGGTACAAAATGCTTTGATAATATATCACAAGTATCCGAATTGATTTTCAAATGGTTTTCAATTGGTTCCAATGGCTGATGAACAATACCAAAAGACCACCAACTTTACTTTATGTATGGTGATATAAGGATGATAAGGTTAGGTATTTGTTCCCATGATCCGCCATAACCGGAGGGATCTACCCAGGAACTATCCACTAGTTAGTGTAGAGTTCTTAGGTATGATAATAAAAGGAGAAAAATGCGATATGGGAAGAGTGCGGATCGAGACCGAAGCTAGTAATCGAATAAACCCAACAAGGTTCTAGCTATGAAGTCTCGTAAGCAATCAAGGGGTTGAAGAATGAAAAAGAATTGAATGAGAAAAGGGTGAAAACAAATAGCCCTCCAATTATTCAACCTTAGGCGTAAACCGGTTCAATTCATATGCTACCGATGGTAACATCGGTATTGAAGACAAGACGCCATGGACCCAAAGGACGACCGCACTTCAACTTCCCAAACCACTCAAGTTCCTCTTAAAAGGACTTGTTTCATTCTCACGGGAACCGACATTATCTATCGACTTTCTCTTAGAGATTGTTGATATTGAAGAAGGAGGCTCTCTCCCTAGTCTCCACAGATCCAAATATGCACAAATTGAGTCTAGAGCCACGAGATCATCAATAAATCTCATTAGGACACTTTCAATGAAGACTCTCTGCTTCACACAATGTGGAAAGAGAGATTATATCTTGAGTCCTACGCATTATCCTTGTGGTATTGCCATAACATCTGAGTGATGTGTTTACATATTCACTGTGAAGATGGAAAGCCTTCTCGAGCCAACATCTAACAAGCTCCTGGTAGGTGGCATGTGAGATCTATTATACAGACAACCATGTGACAACCGAACGTAAACAATGGGGCTTATTCAATCTTTTGAATCAATCCCGTTCAAAGTTATGGATTGACGGATACCTTTGAAAACCGGTCTTTGTGCTTTAAAACTCTTTTCATTAGCACGTCGACCGTGTACTAATTTTTCAAATCAAAAGGTGTTTTATGATTGATAATTGATTTTCATTAAAACCTTCATCGTATTGCAAAAACAATTTCTATTGAGCGATACACGATTGTTTTTCAAATATCTTTTCATCAATCAGTGGACTCAAATTCGCCGGTTCACTCACCCGTTGTCTTCTTTGAGATGTTCCGTTTGAGAACAACTAGAGCTAAAACCTGCCAAGGAAATTCTTCGAATTATACCGATCACGTAAGATTTGTATCGATCAACGGGAACCGTGGGCCGTGTACCTCAATTCAACGAAAGTGATCAAAGACACTTTCGTATTTTTTATTGCTAACTGCCTTATGCGTGTACACCCGACGCTTGCGTACCGATCGTAATGAAGCGGTCAATCCATAGCCGCATGCTCACTTAACACATTCATCTCAAAAGAAATCATGATTAGTGCATCAATGACTCTGATATTATCACTCCATGCTTCGCTACGCCGCCAATATCATGATTCAACAAATGCTTCCGCTACTCGATGAGAAGATATCATGATCCGAATGTGAGCATGTCGGTCCTAAAGTCACAACATCACATAATACCAACACCACAATGGATGTATCAGAGATTTTCTACTAGCCGATGATCTCAAAAGCTGGCTCAACATTATTATCACGTGGATCAAGAAAAGACCTCCACTTGATTAACCAAACATGCAATGTGAAGAATCAATGACTACAAGCTTAGGAACAAAGGACTACATCAAGAATGCAAGAACAATTGTTAATGTCATATCTGCTTGTATTCAATGTAATTTTAGTGCATGATTGAGGTGACCTCCCTTAGGGGAGATTGTTAGGAATTAGAAATTCCATGTATTAAAGAGTCGGTCACCTCAAGTATATGTAATCGCTAGAAAGCTCGTAGTCGTAGTTATTTTAAGTTAAGTAGTATTTAGTTAAGTAACACCGTGGAGGACGGACGGTCTTTACCCATGTATGCCCGATCCACGCCCGATGTGTGTATGCTTTTATGTAAGACTATAAATACTCTCTACCTCCCAAGGTAGAGAGTTGGAGCTCATAATAATATCTTTCACTTTCTCTCACTAAGTTCCCTAAACCTCTAATTTTCTCTCTCTAGAATTCCATCTATATTCTACCTTGTGTTAATGTTATGATGTGTATGTGAAAAGTTATATCTTACATACTTATCTTGTAAGGACTCCTTGTGATATAAAAGGAGATCCTAGGTCATTGCTTAGAAGAAGAATTACATCGCATTATTATTCCTTATTAGCGAGGTGTAACCACAGTGATAGCGAATCCTTTCGTATTATTTCTTAATATTGGAGCTCTGTGTTTATTGTTCTTACTTACATTACATCATGTACGTCTTCTAAGTATTACTAAATTGTATTCAGCGTGCCACAAGGTCGTGTTTAGATCCATCAAGAATTGGTATCAGTGAAGGTTACGATATTTTTGATTTAGAAGATCAAGGGTAAGCAACCTCTGCATTTCGATTAAATGGAGATGGAAAACAACCCGTTGACTCTTCACCCCAAGACTTCCTAAGCTCAAACTTAATGAGTTTGAGATGTGAATGATAATGATTGAGCAATACTCTTCTAGTTCTTCTTTGCATAGGAGATCATCTTAGCGGTGATTCTTTCAAGCAAAGTAAGAAGACTAGGTAGGTTGGTGACCACAGATGTTGTGACTTGTTTACATTACAGAGACAATCTTGAAAAAGCATTGAAGAAGAATGATCTAAAGGATAGAAGTTTGTTGCTGATGACTCTTCCTAGAGCCAGTCATGCTTCATGACAAGTTCAAGGCTGCAAAAGAACTTTTTGAATTGCTCAGTGTTTGGTAGTATGAGGCTACAAAGAAGCAAAGACATTCTTTGAAGCAAAAGTTATGTGAAAACTTCTGCGACTTCAGTAATGACTCATGATAGCATCTTCATATTAGAGATTGTTACCTGGCCATTGTTTGGCATTGAGGTGAAAAGGAGACCTCAATTTGAAGTTTCTAAAGTTTACCTTGAGTTTCATACTAATGTTCTGTCACAGGAAAATAAACCCGAGATATTGAAACTATATTTCAATGATCTTTACAACAACTTCAAACTCATTGAACGAAGATTGAAGAAGGCTGGGAAACTTGATACAAGCTCAAATGCTTGGCTTTGATGTCAACCTCGTTGACGGTGATGATTCTGAGATATTTGTATGAATGATATTGCCATTCTTTGATTCTACAGTTTCCACTTGGTAATGTTAGCGTTACTGCTGCGGAGGTTGAAAGAAGATTAACATTGGAGATCCTACAGTTTATGCTTTTATCTCCCTCAAGTTAATGGTCTATTTTAACTCATGAAGACATAGAGAAAATTGATAAAGATGACTTGGAGGAGATGGATATAAAATAACCAAAATAGTTCTTAGCATGAGGGCTAGGAAATTCTACAAGAATACTGGCAAGCCAATTCACATCAATGGTGGTGTGCGGGGTTCGACAAAAAGAAAGTAGAATATTTCAATTGTCACAAGTTGGGCATTTTGCTAGGGAATGGGGCTTCAAGATGAAAGCACGGGTCTACTTGGTACAAACAAAAGAAAGAACCAACTGTGGAAGAAGACAAAGGTAATGTTGGCAATGATGGTGTGAGCTAGATTGGAGTTAGATTAGGGAGAAGAACCTTGAATCTTGCTCTTGTGTTCTTGAATTTGCTCTCATGGCTTTCTCTGACTCTGAGGTACAAAATTTTGATAGTTGTTCTAAAACATGTGGTGCTAGAAGTTGAAAGGCATGAATCTTATGAAAGTCAAAAGGTTGTTTCTTTGCTGCTAATTATCTTTGTGTCAAACCTTAGGAGAGGTATAGTTGTATTAGAAAAACAAATAGAGCACTATAGAGAAAATGAGTCAAAATATAATGATGATATGATTCTTCTTAGGAGAGAGGTAGATCATTAGGCAGATGTGAATGGAGCTTTCAAAGAGCTTGAAAACAAAAGATAAATGAAAATGTCAATTTATTTGTAGACACTGTCATTATCATCTAAGTTAATTGATAAAATTTAAGGTCTCAAATCACTAGTAAAGTTAAGTCGGTATGGGTTATATCAGTTCCTCCCACCAAGGGTGTTCATTCACTCTCAGCATAGATTTAGCTATACATGTTTAGAACTTTCAGGAACCTATACGTGAATATGGTCCTCCCAAAACTATGAAATGTGAGGAAGAGGTTAAGCATGAAATTGATGTTTTTGAAAGTGCTAGTGACTCATCAGTTATTAATGAGAATGTTAAAAAGAATGTAGAGGCTTATCCCAAAGAAGTTGTTAATCTGTTTGAACCTAGGAAACAAGCTTACAAGCCTAGATCAATGCAGGGTATCTTTGAGATTTGAAACAAATACATCAATTCTAGGGGTAACGAGGAGGAGTTGTTACTCTGATTTTTGTGATGTACAACAAAGCATGTTATATTTGTGGTAGTTTTGATCATTTACATGCCTATTGTAACTATCATGTTGGGAGAAGGGAAGTCCATGGGAATAAAAGGGTGTAGTCTAACAAGTTTCAAAACAATTTACCTAATTCCTGCAACCAAAATGGTCCCAAGAGCAGTTCAATTAAGAAGTGGTCTTAAAACTTTTATACTTCTCACATGTTCCTGCTACTCACCTAAATCACCTATTACAAGTGCAAAATCCAAAACAACTTTTTACAAAATCTGGGAACAAACAGGGAAAAGAACTTTTCAAAATAAAAAGGTTCATTATAATAACAATGGATACCTAAAACCAAACCGGCAGTTTCCAACTACTCATTAGTTCAGTACTTGAGGGTTGTAAATGAAAAGGGGACATAAGGTATCTTTGTGAAAGGCCTCAGCACGTTGAGAATGGAAACCTAAAGGAAGTATCTCATCAACCAATCTGATATTGTTGTATCAATGACCTTTGATAGATATAACTATATTGATACGTTAGGATCCAATCATCAAGCGGGTCCCCGAAACTAACTCTTTACTTATATGTGCGGGGAACATCCAAGGACAAAAGTCGGATCAAGGTTACGGATAGTGGATGTTCCAGAGGCATGGCAAAAGTCCTATCTCTCAGATTTTGAACATTATGATAGACAGTTTGTCAGCTTTGGAGTGAAAAAGTTTAACACAACAAGTATGATGCAAGAGATTTAAAGCAAATAACATGGATTGTTATTATTATCAAACAAAACTACATAGTGAGTGCAGTAGATACATCCATGAGATACTGACAACAAGCATCATTACATAAACTAATAAACTAAACACATCACACAACTACACCAACTTGATCTGATGCAAGAAAGCTCAAAATCCTACCCTGACCCTATACCATCTACCACTTTAAGGCTTAGGAAAGCCCTACAGCTCTTTGGGAGCCATTCGCCTATCAAGCACCATCCACACCTTGGGGCATGCTAGACCCATCACCACTCCTCCAGCAATTGGTGAGGATGATGAAGGACCCTCTTGTGGTGGTGGCGTGTGATATTGGCCGAAAAGGTGGTGCACAAAGGCTCTCACGGAAGGATTCACGACGGGGTGGCACACTTAGGACTCTTGCAGATGTTTCATCATCTGTGTCTTCTATATAGATAGCGAAATGGAATGCGAGTTATCTCTAACATTGATGGCATCTGAGGGGCATTAGTTGGAAGATGAAAGGACCCATTGACAAAAGATTTGAAAGATTGAATATGCTTCTCTTTCTTGAAACAACCTTCTCATACTCTTCTTTTCAACTCTCGGGGTTATTCAAAACAAAGTCATCCCAGGAACTATCAGATGAACTGCTAGATGAAAGGTTGATTGGGTTAGAATGACTCATGATGATATTTGGAGAGAAGTAAGTTTGTGTGAGAGAAATATTTTTGGAGTATGTGATATGAGTGGTTTGTGTGTTTTTGATGCTTAAATACAAGTTAAGCAGGTTTCAGTAAGTTAATGTGGGGAAGGTGTAAGTGGGTGAGGAGTAAATGAAGTCTTTGACTTTGGTGGACGGATTAATGACTTGGAGTTGACTTGGTGACTGGGTGGTTAAGTAATGTTCTAACCACTGCTAGCATACTCTTGAACTCACTTCTGGTTATTTTTTAACCACTGCTATCCTTAACAATACTTTATGTGTGTGGTTTATGTTTGAGTTATACAGGTTTGAAGGATTCTACATTGGAGTTATTGTTGTTTAGTGCTTGTATTTTTAGTTGTCTACTAATTTTTATACAAAGTTTGAGGCTAACTGTGGAAACTATAATGCAAGCAGTGGTAAAAGTGAATCTCACAGTGGAAAAAGTAAAACAAAGAAACTTTATTCCATTTATGAAGAAGATTCATTACATTCAAAGAAGGAATGCTAACAACCACAATCAACACAAAAGACAACAATCTAACACATCCTTCATTCCTACACTCTACCATTTACTCCACCATTGGCTTAACACCCGCTTGCCATGATAGTCATGCTTGTTCTTACATTGCTCTCTTCCTCTTGTTCTCAAAGGTTGAAATGCATTCTTGGACAAGCAAGACCAAGAACTTGTAGAGGAGGCCTTGGTAGTCTTGCAGGTTTCTCTGGTATGGAGATTTTCTTCATATTGGAAATAGCTGTTCCCAAAGCCTTTGACAAAGCACTTGACAATTTCTTGGACAAGGCATAGGTTTCATCATCATCATCGATGGTAAGATTAGAACTCAAGAAGAAGGTGCGGCTTAATAGGAGGCCAGGTCTTAGTTGGCTCTTTGGAAGAAGAACTAGTGGAATAGCATGGAATGTATTCCCACTCGGATATCTATTAATCGAAGAGATAAAGTGAGGCATTAAATGATGTACGGAAGATTGCTCATTAAGGGTTCTTGTCTTTGAGTATGAATGTGTTTTTGGTACAAATTATGCAAAGTCAAATCACTTTATATAGACAAAGTCAATCAAAAAAGGTTTAATTCACGAAGATATTGCACTATTTTAGTAAATAGATATTAATGGGAAGACTTTGGAAATATTGTATTATTAAAATAAATTAGGTTATGCATATTATTTGTATTATACTTACAACACTTGTAGGTTCATAACCAACATTGATGGGAGTTGATCTTAAGGTGTGTCGAGACATGCTTGACAAATGGTTATTGATTCACCATGTCTAACCCATTAAGAATAAACTAGTCGGAAAACTCTTGGTAAAAAGACTTGACAAATCGTTTATGGTTGATGGTTTTACCAAAAACTATATTGTTATCAACTCACCATATTCTTTATGATTAAGAGTTGGCTAGTCCATAACCAACAGCTCATGTGAAAGACATATCAAATGGATTGATATAGGCGATAGTTTGCTAAAAACATGATAAAGAAGCGGTTCAATTTTCAATGTTTTTCTTTACCATGCTCTTTGAAAATCTTTGTGAAAAATTACCCTTTGCTAGTTCACGGTTCCGCGTGTTATTTTCCACTTTGATGATCAGCCGTTACAAGCGATTGTCGATAACTAATTTTTACTAGCATTTGAAGAAAACATTGTTTCCATATATATAGGGTAAAAACTTTTGGAAGATTATCTACTTTCTAATTGCTATTTATCCTCTAGATAAATATTTTCCAAGATAGCCTTTCTTGTAAAATCTTAAACCTACCACTATATATCTTTATCTTTCTATTGGCGAGTTATTCATTCAATTCATCTTACGACCAATATATTTTTCATCAAGCGATTCTATGGCTTTTATCACTTTTGCGGATGAGCCTTTGACCAAATTGGCCTACTTACAAAGTCAAAACGAGAAGAGTGGCTGTTTTCATCAGATGTGGACTTTCTTAATACTACCCATATAAGGTATGCTTTACTTCATAATCCCACAATCTATATCTCAATCAGCGAGTTTTGGACTACGCTTTCGATTACATAACCATTGAAACTAGAGATACACGTAAAGCATTGGATGCTCTTGCAAAACCTTATTTGTGGATGGGGTGACTATTGATATTCTTGCGAGGCATATGAGAATTCTCCAATTGGATGATCTCAATGGTATCATCACATTACCTATGCCCAAAATTCGCTACATCTTTTCCATGGGGTATATGATACCCTTGAGAAAAGGAAGCTACTTTCAAAAGAGTGGTTTTATTACTCATTGAAGATTTTTTAATACATACTCTTACATTGCCTAAGTCTAAAAACTTCTTATGAACAATTCAGTTTAACCATGGCATACCCTTTGGTTTGTCTAGCTTTAGATAGGACTTTTAATTGGTCAAAATATATATTTACTAGTATGCAAGGCAATGAAAAGAGTTCAACAAATTTTGATGTATCGAGTTTATTACCAAGTGATTCTTTCAATGAATTTCAACACAGCCCTTACAAAATTTATAAAATCCGTTGCCTTAACTTAAAAAGTTTTCAAAATATGAACAAAAGATGGCAGCGGGACTAATACACTTCTTTTTCCTCAAATGCTTGCAAAGATTTCCCGGTACAAAACTACCCATAATGTTGTTCCAAACATTGATTATACACCACCATTTTTCACACTATGAGGAGGAGGTCAAAACGACCTTCTCTCATTACAACACAACATGTCCCACGATCCTTTTGGTTTTAGGAACAAAAGCGTTAGTGGTTCTAGACTTCAACCTAGTCAACTTAGGGAGGAATCGAGCCTTACCTGGTCACCTCTCCCAACCGGGTCACACGGTTGGAAGTGTTGAGAAGCTACAAACGAAATGGAGGATGGATATGTGTACCAACAGCCAAGCGAGTTGAATCTCTATGAAGACCGGCACAAGTAAAAAGCAATACCAAGGATATTACAAACTTAAAGGAGGAATTGAGACCTTGAAAAGAAGAGTTGTAGGGGTTAGCGAGAGAAAACTGCGAATAGTGATATCATCTCCATCTCTCACTTTGATGATGGTGAATCGGTGACTAATAAAGATTTGAAATATCCCAATGAGGAGGAGGGAAAGCAGATCTTTGAAACTTCGAGGAGGAAAATTATTTTAGAAGATATGAAGGTGTTTCTAGTAAAGGTATGAAGGAAAAGGCGATACTCGAAAACAATAGAAACAAGATGTTTTAGATACTATATTGTGATTTTACTTGATCCAATTTCATTTTTGAGGCAAATATTCCCTCTGGACATGATATTGCCGCAGAGTGAAGAAATTGATATACAAAAGACAAGGTGAAATTTGTTATGCAAAGCAGAAGGGCGTATAGTTCAAGGTGAAAGAAGCCGTCAAGCTTGACTAAACAAACTAGCCACTTGTGAATATTTAGCGTGAAGCTTAAAAGCGGCTGGGACAAATTCTTTGATAATGATCTTAGGGTTATGTGTGTGGATAAAACATATATCAATATCAAAAATAATAATCCCGAAGATAAGATTCAAATTCTCTTAGGAAAAGAATAATAAATCAAATCCGTGTGTGATGCGTAAATGCAGTTAAACAACGAATGGTTTTCATGGTACATTGAATTATAACGTCGTTCTTAGTTTGGAATTCCCAATGCTTTCGTGTTTTGGATTAATGATTTTTGATTATATCAACTTCTGAGAATGGGAAATGATGGGGAAAAATCCCTAAAGCCTTGAGGAATTCTAAAGCGTTATTAACAAAGCGTAAATAAAAATGCAACTTCGTCTAAATGAAATCCTAAAATGCCTAAAATTACTTTTTACTCTAGAAATGATATAGAAAATATTTTAAATTAAAACTATTTTTTTAGAGGATTTTTTTGATTTTTAAAAAATTAAAACTAATTTTAACTATTTAAAATTCACAAAATTATAAAAATCAAAGAGAAAAATATGAAACTATTTTTAAAATCACAAATAACTCAAAGACTTTATAAAACTATTTTTGTATTTTCGGATTAAATTTTCTATTTTCTCTGATTTAAAACTATTTTAATCTAGTTAAAATGTGAAAATACCAAATAAAGGAGAAAAAATAAGGAAAAATCTTTTTATGCTTTTTATATTTTCTTAAACTGAAAATTGAAAAATTATTTTTGGAACTTTTTCTCAATTATTTGCAATAAAGCTATTAAAAATGATTAAAACTACTTTTAATTAAGAAAAAATAAGTTGACCAAAAATTATGAAATTCGGAAAAATTCTAAAATGATAATATAGATCTATGAAAAATGAAAATAAGCAACATGTATGAAAAATGCTGGGATTGTAGAGCAAGCTGCTTATCAAATAAAGTTAGGAAAAGCAACGAAATAGTAGGTATTAAGCGATTGACTTAAGCTAAAAGTATACTAGAAAGAGCTAAAATCATTAATAACACCTACTGGTAACAAGCCATAAAGCTCGGATCAATGATATAAGTCAGCGCTAGAATAAATAGCAGGTGAAATAAGCCTACTGTTTTGGGCTTGTGCAGCTGCTTATAGAATAAGCTAGATCAAAACCAATAGTGCAATCTTAAATTAGATCCACTGGTAGACACGCAAATAAACCAAAATTTAAGCCTCTAACTCGATTTGAGATCTGGCTTCTTGCCAAGTTACGAAAAAGCGAGATGCTCAGACATGTTTTGACTTTTGAATAGCAGTTGCTATGTTTGACTATGATGAGATTTGATCAATGTAGTTAAGCGAGTTTGATGTTTAAAAGGCTAATGATGATTCACGGCTATCTAGATCTACATTCTAAAACAATAAGCTACTTATAACCTACGATTTTATGATTATGCACTTTCAAAAAGGTTTAACTTTGATTTTGACCTTTTGAGTGTTTTGATGCATCTTAAAGATGCGATATGTATGAATTAGAACATATTGAAGCCTAAAGCAATAGCACTAAACCAGCGATTCAACCAGCTCATCAAATTGATCTTTACCAAACACCGGCTTTAAGGACAATTAAACAATCTTCTACCTCTGAACCTCAATCTGAACCAATCTAACTATCCTATCGGATCTAGATAACATTATAACTCTAAATGCGACAAAGATCAAACACTAAAACAATCGATGTGTACTCTACTTATGTGAAATTGGCAGGTTATGAAGCAGTTTGCAGCAAAGATAATGCTACGATAATCGTATGGCTTTGCTTTCGTGAAACATTATAATGATGCCAGCCGGATCTCAACTCATTTTAACCCGGATCATCACAAGATCCGGCAATCAATTTCTTCTGCAACTTTGACTTGTGTTGACGGTTGTGAATTTGAGTAAAGGATGTTTTAAATCAGCAATAAGCTACTAAAAGCTATTTAGAGCTTAAATGAGCTTATATATGATGTAAATGTAATTCAATCCATTGAAAAGCGATTTGGTGTGACTTTTATTTTTCAATGATTTTTAGATTTTTTTTATTATTTTTTGAGTAAAGATAAGAAATAAGCTAATAAGACTTGAGATTAGCTTTTATCAAATAAATTATACTAATAGCAATTAAGCAGTTTAAAAACATAACATGATTTTGAGCATAAAAATTTCATTAACATCAAAACTTTTAATATACAATAGCGAAATTACTAAAAAAATACAAAGAAACAATTAAATTGATTAACCACTACACTAAACTCTGAAAATGAAAAGATATATCCATCAATGATGACAATTGGGGATCTTTATATGGGAGGCTCAAGGGCCTTTGGAGGATCTAGAACCAATGTGTGTGCTAGCCCGAGTCATTTGTAGCCAATGATCAAATCCCTTGTTCAATCAATCTCAATCATTGGATCGAATAGCGTTTCATCCGCCCATTAGCGAGGCAAGGTGGCGGCTAGGCTGCGGATTACTTGACTTACCCGTGTGTCGGTGTATTGTGGAGAAAAGTACAGTCTTACCGCAATCACGATTAATTTGACCATTTATTTCACGGGTAAATTAGGGTTTATGTAATTCAGTTGGGTAAAAAGGAGTAAAAGGCTGGCGGGTAACATTTTTTATAGTTTGGAAGGACGACTAGATAGAAGCTGATTATTAGGGGTCAGTATGTGGGATGGGTAATAGCTGGTTGTTAATGTTTGGTTTTGGTTGGGCTGGTGAGTATTTTGGGCCGAAGAGTTTATGTGGATTTGGATAAAGGTTTTAAATGTGATCCAAGTGTATTTAAAGGACTAATCTTGCATATTTGGATTTCCAAGGACTAAATGTTACTTTTCAGAAAATTTCATTAAGGACCGATTATGTAAATCTCAAATAATCCAAGGGTGCGTTCGTAATTTCACGAAACTTGGGGATCAATTATGCCAAAAGCTCCAAGGTCGCGAGGACTATTCTTGCCATTTCTTCAAACTTCTTTGAAACTTCAAAATCATCTTCTAAGAATAAAATCTTCCAAAATACACAATCTTGTGCCAGGCTGTTAAAACTCTCTTGATCTCTGGGAACTTTCCAGTTTACATCCCGATTTGGATCCTTTGCGTGTTTTGCATATCCGATACACACCGCAACATAAACTCGAAAACCACAAATATTAGTATGACTTTTACTTGGTTGTTTTGGAGTGATTTTAATAATGAAAAGATATGTGTTTAAGCTTACATATCAAAATACGAACGAGACCATTCTTGGAGTGTCCTCAGCGCAATCATCAACTTTAACACAAATTAGAGGATTTGTCCTACTCTACTAAACCTATGAAGAAGTAGCGAATTCTCAAAAGAAATTAAGAAACCTTAATTCGCGCCCGTTTACCTTCTAATCCAATTATAAGATATGGCCGGTAAGCACATTCGATTATGAATGGCGGTTTGTTGAACTTTCATGTCGATCAATAACTCTGACATTTTGTAGACCGCGTTAGGATCGCGGTGAAAACACAACAGTGAAGTGACCATTAGGATAGAATACATAAGTCACGATTTTTCACAGTCCCAAACCTAAACGCGTAAAAGAAATCATTGTTACAAATAATTCTAGATGCTAACACTACCATGGAAGTTACTTGTGTAGCCATTACCTTTTGTTCCCATTTTCCTATTTTTCCTCTGAATTTTTTATTTTTGTGAAAATGAATTTCTTCAAATTCTCGTTTTGATAACTTTTATTCGATAAAGATATAAAATAAGTCGATAATTAGTTATCCAACTTCTCTAAAGAACCATTAATGCATTAAAAATGAGGGTCCGCATCAAGGAATTTTATTCCTGCTAACTTTTTACTTTTCAATTTTACATCATCATTTTCATTCATTTTTTTTTTTTTTTTATATAATATTTATGGTACAGCATGAACCGCGGAGCTTCACGCGGTAATTCGAGACTATAAGGCTTCATGAAATGAGGATCCCGTTCCAGTTAGGCTAAGACCTCATTCAATCCCTAAAGATCCAAGGGTCGAATCTCTACGCAGAAGTGGCTTCATAACTTTTACTTATTACATTTCACATATCACTTATTACTCATTTATTTATTATGGATCCTTGATGTGTACCCAATTTTTAAAACAAAGATTCTTTTTAAGAGATAAAGAACTAATTATAAGCCAAAACTAGGCATCTCTAATTATTAAGGCGGATATGGGGTGAAACAATTTTGTGGGAACAAAAAGCCATAAGTACCGATGAACTCTAAAGAACCAACTACTCCACGTTTATCTAAACTCATAAGTAACTATCATTTCGATCTCTGCCAATTTAAAATCGAATAATGAGATCCTTGGATGTAGCGGATAATTTTAGATTATCATGGTTAAAGGGAACAACCTAGAGATATTGGAGTCAATTAATTCATTTCTACTCTCACCGTGGAGAAGGTATCAAGGTGTCAAAACATATATTAACTTAGCAAATGCTTTTGAATAATCTCAAGTCTAGCGTTTTAAAGTCACTTATTAGAAACTAGCAAATCCTTGTTTAAGCCCGTATTTAAAATCACAGGAGAACTTGCAAACTCTTGGCCTTGTGAGCTAGAATGCATTTTATAGCCTCTAGTCACAAGCAATTAGCAAAGGTATGTCAAAGCATATTTAAAGAAACTTCCAAGAGACTAGCAAGAACTTTTTCGACATAAAAACTAGCAAAGCTTCATGAAAATTTTAAATTTTCTCATTTTTGCACAATTTTTTCATTCTAAGGAAAAGCAGGGTCTGAGAGAAACACAACAAAATAAGCAAGTCGCGGTCAAATCAAATCGAAGATTACCCTACCCAGAGCTAGAAACGAAACATTGTCCTCAATGTTTAAAAGCAAGGTATCACGAAAATCTAAAAGCCGTTTATTAAGTATGCTCAAAGATAAACGTTAGTCGATAAGAATGGGATATCGGTTTCTATCGGCGCTCGATCATGCGGACTTCGAGTGGAGAAAAGGACTTGACACGAGGAGTCTTCATATCGGGATCCTACACACACATCACAAACAACCAAACACGAGAAATGCGAGAAGGGCAAACCCCTTACGTCACATTATTAGAAGAAAGAATAGAAAGGATAAGCATGGGTTGCCTCCCGGCCATTTTTGATCACCGTCAACGACTAAGTCCACAATCATTTGTCCTTAGGAAGAAGGTGGTAGATAGAGATACCGAGGGTCAAAAGCGGTGTCACTCATTCGAAAGAATGAGAGGCGGTGGGTCGGGAGAAAAAGAAAGTGTAGGAGCTCAAGCACATGATAGTTAAATTCTCGATACAAAAGGTTTTTCAAGAAAAGATTGATCCATCATCCAGGTGGTTTTCGCGGGCCGAAAAGATAGCGGATCAAGATGAGAATACTCGAAAGGAGAAGGGTATATGGTACAAGAGGTGAATTTCAAAGTTCAGCAGTAAAGGCATCAAGATAGGATCCTTTTTAGGTTAACGGGTGATAAAGATGTAGCACCGATGGAAGTATCCAGTTAAAAATCTTGTCCTCGGGAAAGAGCGAAATCAGCGTATCATCTCGTGAAAATCCTCCGCGAAGAAGAATCACTCCCGGATAAAAATAGTGGGACCTCACGAATCAACAAACTCATCATCCGAAATCTTATTCCTTATCTTTCTTTGGGAAGCGGTTCATTGTATTCATTCTCTTCATTTTCGAGTGGGGTTGAACTTAAAGTTCATCGATTGAACTTCTCAAAGTAAATCGTCGGATCTTGGTATAACAAATATTCAATTCCGTAGTCGGCTCTAAAATCAAAGATGTCATCCTCACTTCCGGTGGAAAGGATCCATGCTGGCGAGTTCATCGGCGAACTCCCAGTAAATCAATGGAAGAATCCTTGAGCTTGGGCTCCGAAGGATTAAAAGACGGCTTGACTTCTTGAATAACTTTTGAGAATCTCAGGTAAAGCATTTGTTGAATCAACGAATATCTCCTTCGATATCGATATGCGGCGTTATCAATTTCGGTGGCTGAATCACTTTTCAAATAAGCCTCAATTTCTTTCATGATAGAATCATCTTCCTCATATTGAGTATGGGAAGGGAAAGAATCAGAAGAAGGAGTGGGATTGCCACTCAAAGAAAACTTGACGTTTTTAGGAACAAGATCAATCCGATACACAGAAAGTGGAGGTGGGAAAAGTGGTGTGCTCTTAGAGCTAGCATTTTCCACCACAACCGTTGTAATCTCCTTTTCTAGTTTCTTCTTTTGCTCAGCCGCGTATCGTAGACAAACTCTTAGTGGCGTGAAAGACTTCGAATCAAATCTTGATGTCTTAGGCCCAACTTTTTGAACAGAGGTTGGGCGTTTGGTTACTTCCGTTATTAGTAGGAATTTCCGGGTCCTTTGTCACCTCGGTGTTACTAATTTTGGCCACATCATATTGTTTGGTAAAAGATTTTGAAGTATTGTTAACGTTAAGCGTGGCGGCTTCTTTTCCAACTCTTAAAGTGATTTCTCCTCCATACACATCAATCAACGCATGGCCGTCCTTAGAAGCATCTTCCGAAATAAGGGGCACGAGGATCGGCATCGAAATCGCGACAACAAAATCAGCGGGAAATCGAACTTCCCACTTTCACAAAAACATCCTCGGCTATACCGATTGGTGTAGTAGTAGTTCGGTCGGCTAGCTCGAGGGTCATACATGTCGGGGTAAGTGGAGGTAATGAAAGTTTATCGTAAATTGATTTCGGCATCAAATTGATACTCGCGCCAAGATAGACTGAATAATTCCTTGAAAATCACACGGAATGAGGAACTTTCCGGGTCACCTAACTTTAGGGAAGTTTCTTGAGAATAACCGCCGAACAATTCTCATTCAAAGACGTTTTTGCCAAATCAACAATTTTCTCTTTGCTACTTAACATTCCTTTCGGTGTCGAAACAAACTTAGGCATGAGAAGAAGAGCATCCATGAAAGCTAATTTGAAGTGAAGATCTTGAAATATCTGAAAGAATTTTTCCATTTGAAGATTTGCTTGTTCTCGTTGCTTTTGATCATTCATTCTTGGCGGGTGCAGTGTTGTTTTTGAATTAGTCTTAGGACCATCATCCTTGGGTTTAGAAGTCGGGACAGCAGGTGGGTTGGACATTCTCATACTCCCCTTATCATTAGGAAGCACCGGGTCCTTTGTCAGATCTCACGGTTTACCACACGAGGCGGAGAAGAAGAAATAGTGGTAGGAGCCGTGGGTCCATAAAGCAACACCACCGGGGTAGTGATAGCTTTCATGTCACTTCTCGGGTTAGGAATAGTATCACTCGGAAGAGAACCGGAGGGTTGAGAATAAGAAGTAGAGGGTTGATTAGCTTGAAAGAAACTAGCCATCATATCCCTTATTTCTCTCATATTCTTGTTATTCGTAACTTCAATTTCCTTTTTGAAATCCGTCCTCATGCCGTTAATTTGAGTTTGCAAATTTCTAATGGTGCTATCAGAACTCTTCATGTAAGACAGAAATTCGTTATTTGGAACAGCTTGATGAGGTGATTGATAATGTTGTTGAGGAGGTTGTTGATAAACTTGAGGTGGAGGAGCTTGGTAGTTTTGATTACCATGACTGAGATTGGCTCATCTGTTTTGATTGTACGATTGGTTTTGATAACGGTTTTGGTTTTGTTGAGGAACGGGTGCAAAACGGGTGGTCCCCCAGTTTGGCGGTATCCTTGGTTACGATTTTGAGCGGGATTAGCGGATGCTGAGAAGCATTTCGGAGATCGCCATCGGTGGCTTGACAATTATAATACGGATGAGGACCACCACAAATAACACATGTTCGTACGGCTTTGACCGGTTCAGATTTATGAATCTTAAACTCTCATCAAAAATTAATAGCATCGGTCGGTCCACAACTTCGCTTTCAAACCGTAGTTATCATTAGTAGCAATCTTAGAAACAACCGGACGGTTCCTAGACGAAGAAACTTTTGACTTATTTTCGATAATCATTCTAATATCGGTAGGCATACGACTCAAGATATTACCACCGGCGACGCGTTAAGCGAATCTTGTCGGATGGAGTAAGAGCATTATAGAGCGTATCAATCTCGATGGAGATCGGTAAAACCGTGATTTGGGCATTTTCGTAAAAGTTCCTTGAATCTATCCCATGCTTCTCCAAAATTCTCGTCAAATTTTTGTTGAAAATTTATGATTTGATTTCGTAACATTGTTATTTTTGATGGAGGAAAGAATTGGTTCACAAATTTCTTAGAAAGATCTTCCCATGTTGTAATCGGTGAGGGGTTATTTTTCTAGCCAAGTCCGGGCTGCCCCTTCAAGGGAAAATGGAAACAATCTCAACTTAATCGACTCATGAGAGGCGTAGAAAGTTAATCGTGGGAAGCAACTTGATTAAACCAACGGAGATGTGCATGGGGCTCCTCATGATCTAAACCACAAAAAGGTTTATTAGACACCAATTGTATTAGATTTTTTTTAGTTCAAAATTTTCGGTGTTAATTGGTGGAAGTACGATAGCATCACCGTAGCCGTCACGGAGCTTGAAGTAACTTCGTTCATCGTTCGATTATGCGCCATGGCGGGTTCTTCAACGATAGTCGCGTAACTCGGGTACGTCATTCTCACGATTACGTCTGCGTCGTGATTGAGAGCGAGTGCGCATAAAAACCAAGGCAATTAAATGAGACCGATATTGAAAAACACGAGTGAACTCAACCAATAATCCCAAGTGAATAAATCACCTCTACAAGACAAACGCTTGCGGCGGGAGAAGCTTTGTAGGTGTGCGAAGCTTATTAAAACCCGCTTCTTCTGACCGCAATTTAATGTCGGGGCGTCCTTATACCCACCACCACGGTTTGTTTATCCGATAGAGATAAATAAATCCTAGCGACACAAAGGCAAGTTTTTGATCTTTTGTTGGGGAACTTATAATGATAACACCTCCGTTGAGAATGTTATATAATTGGTGTCTTCTATTTATTAGCAAAAACCACAAGAGAAAATCTTTTTGTATTTTTAATATGATATATATATACAAAAGAAAAAGGAAAATATTTTTTTTTTATTTTTATAGAAAAATAGTAACTTCACGAATGAAGGATCTCGAGTCACTAATCGTCAAACCTCAAACGATATTTTCGTGACACAACCTCCGAGGTAAAATTTGGTTCTGATTGAAAGAAACCGCGTCAAGCTTGACTCACACAAACTAGCCACTTGTAAATGACTAGCCGTAAGAAGCTTAAAACGGCTCGGACAATGATTCTTTGATAATGAAGGCTTAAGGGTTATGTGTGTGGATAAAACCTTAATATCAATATAAAAAATAATCACGAAGATAGATTCAAATTCTCTTAGGGAA
>OU343220.1:238715458-238919942 GCA_910596185.1 Chrysanthemum makinoi | reverse complement strand
GTTTATGAGTGTTTTCAGATGATTTTGCAGTTTATTTTGTACAAAAATGATGAGTATTTAGACACTCATCAAGTCTCTAGGATTTATAAACTTTAACTCTAAGGTACTCTTCGGATGGTTTAGCCTACAACAACTCTAGGTGCTATAAACTAAGGTTCACAAAGATTAATCTAGCATTAACTACACAACGGATGACATATCGCATTACTAGATCATTAATAGTTAAGATAAGAGACAACCAAACAATATTCAATAATTAGGTTTCATATTCCCTAAGCAAACACACAAGTAAATTAGCCGGACATGGAGAACATGCAAGCATACACACAAGTAATTGAAGACATAATTAAATTAATGAAGTAAAACACTTATCTTGATGTAAGATAGGGTTTGGAACCCTAAAATACTGTACAAGACAGCCTTGGTTCGGTTTAGGTTTTTACTCCAAAAGACTACTCTCGTAAAACTAAAAAATTCGGATTCTATATATAAGATTACATTCGCGACGGCGTCACCCTTTAATTTGTGACGCCGTCGGGTCGCCGTCATTAGGGTTTCGTCTTGGCCACGTTAGTCTTACGACGACGTCACCTTATGCTTGTGACGCCGTCCCCTTCAGTCTCTGACGCCGTATGGATCAAATCTAGGCCGTCTGAATTGCGACGACCTACTCTTTTAAAGCCTGACACCGTCACTTGTAAATAAGCAATTTGGCTATTGAGCCGTCACAAAAGTGATGCGACGGCGTCGCAGATAACACCTGACGCCGTCCCCTTCCGTTCCAGCAAATGAGTGGGTCGATTCTTGACTTTGGCCATTTTCTTCGTATATTCATGCCTTTTCGTCCGAATAACTGTCATTCCAGCATTTTGCCTTCAAGATACCTAAAAGTGAAAAGGAACGATATTAAGTAATAACGGATACAAAAGTGATCAAATAAGGGTTTAAACGACCCCTCAAAAAGTTACATTTTAAAACCTTATCAAATATCCCTACACTTGATATTTGCTTGTCCTCAAGCAAAAATGCTTTTAGCTAATTAATTTATAAGTTAGGGGTCATGAAGCATTGGTTTAAAACAATCCATAACACATATAAGCCCCGCAAAAGTTATAACAAGCACGGAAATTACATACTAGCACCTCACATGGGGTGTTTGGATACTCACATCTCTCGGGTGTATATGAAATATATCAAAGTGGAAATGGAAGATAAACACTCATTAACCGGTCCTAGTACATAGATTACCATAGGCTTGAGATTAGATCAAACCTCTATCGCTTTGGCGTAAGCACCTAGGAAAGACTATCAAAGAGGTCTTTTAAAGGGTTGTAATGTTAGGCTTACGGTAGGGAAACAAAGGGTTTGGTGGGATAGGCTATTTAGTGGTGGCAAGTCAAAAATCTTTTTGTTACAAGCATGCGAAGAATGGCGTTGCTAAGCCAAGACTCGACACTCTAGACTCTAGATAACTGAAACAAACAAACATAAATTAAAGATAGATGCAGGATGGTAGCCCGTATGTTTTTTTTTTTTTTTTTTCATACACTTTTACTCTACCATCCTTTACGGTAACATCAAAATGATAGGGATTTATAGGCACATCCCTACACTTGAGTTTTTATTACTCTAACACTAATTTGACCCGAATTGAAAAGATCAAAACACATGGAGTACATTATTAGGCAAATAAAGGGAATTTGAATTTAACGTTCCCTTCCCGTCATTTTATAAAATTTAACTTTTCCCATGAGTCCCAAAACTGTGTACAAAGGATATGACTCGACTTAGCAACTTATGCAAGCAACTAGATAATTGAACTAAGGGTTTTTTGGGTGATAACAATAATGCACTAAAAGTGAGTGCATACAAGGTAGGCTAAGGCGATTTGGGTGTACATTTGGGGGTGGATTGTAAACAATGCTCTTCATTGATATTCCGGAAAACCGAAACATCACGAGAACCGCGAAAAGGATAGGCTCAGAGGGGTTAACTAGGGGTATCGTGTACTAAAGATGAGTACAACGCAAGGGTGTGGGGGAATTACTCAACCGATGTGGAAGAAGTAATTATATTACGGGTATCAAACAAGGGTTATCCTAATGCCTCTTATCATTTAGTTATTCATAACTACACAAGTGTAATCTTACTAGCGATCTCGGGATGCATCACAAAACAAGTTCTAGAATCTATTATACTACCGGTTCACACACTAAGAATTAAAGATTAATGCTTTAATTCCTACTAATCTAAGGGCGATCCTCACATTTTGGGTGGAATTTAAGTGGTAAAAGGTTTTTGTGCTAGTCATATAACTTCCTATCCATGAGACGCTTTTGTTAAGACTAATGGCCCACTCCTATATGTCATGAAAAAATTTAAATTTGGTGCCAAAATTACCCTAACCGACATTTTCTCATGGTTTATTACACAAATGCAATTGGACAAAGCAAATAATCAAGGATAAGCATAGTTTCAAAGTTCCCGTTTTATTTTCCCTCCCTACACTTAAACTGAACATTGTCCCCAATGTTCCCCGAAAGTATCAAAGTTATGATAATGGAAGGTAATAAAAGATGAAAGAAACTAGTACTCCCCTGATTAGCTCGGTAGGATCCATGTAAAGTGGTGGTTATATTTTTCTTCAAGAAGAATGTTTGCGTGAAAAGCTCCTTCTCATATTATGTATCTCCTTCTTGGTAAATTAAACCTGCACACTTGAAGAAAACAAACGAAACCTTCGCGTAAAATCGGTGGTAATAATATATATAGGACTCTACTAATACTAGGATATAATGCTTGTGGAATGGATGTTTACAAATTTTTTGGAAAATTAAGACCGGAAAATTCCAAAATTTTAAGCACTCGCTCAGAAAAACGAGAAAAAGTAATCAGTTGTTTTGCTCCTTCCTGACGCCGTCAGTTGCGATCCTGACGCCGTCAGGTTATCCTGACAAAAACTATTTTCTGGAAAAAATTCTGGAAAATTTACATCTTTAGAATCTGGAAAATTTTTCTGCAAAACATCCATTATGACTCGATACAAGCATTTGACTCGAACAAACACACATATATATCTTTTAAATAATTGAAATTCT
Organism: Chrysanthemum makinoi; assembly: GCA_910596185.1. Classification (NCBI taxonomy): domain Eukaryota; kingdom Viridiplantae; phylum Streptophyta; class Magnoliopsida; order Asterales; family Asteraceae; genus Chrysanthemum; species Chrysanthemum makinoi. The sequence continues at coordinate 238,916,844 of OU343220.1, read as the reverse complement.
CATGTTTACGTTTCTTTTGAAAACGTGTGTAATCCTCCCTACACTTATCCTTTATGTAAAATACCTTTATATGTAATTAAGACGAAGTTAAAAACAAAATAAAGCATTTTTACAAATTTAAACATGAGAATAAGCAATCAATAAGAGATATATGACACAAACAAGCAAACAATTAAGCATGGGTTGCCTCCCACGAAGCGCTTTTCTTTATTTATGAGTCTTGTAGCTAGACTCGTAGTCGTGCCCTTACGTTATCCTAATCTTAGAGGCCCATTCGATCTCCTTAACCCTTCTCTCATCACGAATGTATTCAGGGCCTAGCTCAAGACAAGCAGTGTAGTAAACCTTGTTCTTCCAGTCTACTTCAAATGCCGGAATGTTGTCCACATCTAAATCATCAATACCCTCAAATTTCTTATTTTTGTGAGGCATTATATATTTAACACTCTCGGCTTCATTTGAGAACTCGATTATTCCTTTCTCTCAATCATAAACCATCTTAGACTCCTCTATAAATGGTCTCCCAAGTATCACGTCCCCTAAAAATCCATCAATGATGCCCTTAACATTTTCCAAGACCATGAAATCACACCTATATGTGAAGTTACCTACGAAGACATGTAATCCTTTAACCCTCCCAACATAGTTACTTGCTTTCCTAGGGCGAAAGGGGTCCCTCATAGGTTCTAGCTTTTTGCTCATGATCCAATTGTAATAAAGCCTAGAGATTATATTCATGGGAGCCTTATAATCAATGTAGGTGTGATCCCTATATAAGTATCCAATCATACACGGTATCTTGATGTTTTTAGGGTTACCCCTTCTTATGCGAGGCGCGAAGGGTGGTCTCGGGAAGTTAACTACGTTATAGTGATAGGCGGTTTCCTTCCCCTTAGGGTATGAGTCGAAATACTCCCTAAGTGCTTCCTCCTCCTTACAATCCTCCATAATTTCTAACACCCTATAATCTTCATCTTCTAAGTCATCATCCGAATCACTTGAGGTTGAATCACTATCTACAGGGTTAGTAGATTCCTTTAGGGCTTCCTCAAGCGTATTTTCAATTATCTTATTTAGCTTCCTAAGCTCTCCAATTTCACTAACAATACGAGCTCGAAGTTGGTTGGCAAAGGTTGGATCAAGCGGTAGGTATTTCTTTGGTGGTTTATCACCTTCCATGATGAAAAGTGATGGGGTTACGAACAAAGGTCACGAAGAAGGGGGATAGACTACGAGGAAGCTAAAAAAATGAGAAAAAATTTACTTGATAGGAATCAAGCAAAGAAACCTAAACGAGGTGGGCTCCTAACTAGCTATTCTATTCCCCGGCAGCGGCGCCAAAAACTTGATACGCTTACGCAGCGTGTTCGGGGTCAAAGGAACTTCCTTTTCGTCGAGCAAGTTTTTCAACACCCTAGGCAGTGAACCTAATCGTTGTAGTGTAGTATTAGGGTAAGCCACGGGAATTGATATCGTTCTCTAGGGGAATAGGAATGCTAGTGAGAGGTTACTACGCTAAGGTTGGGGTTGAGGAAGATTATTTTTTATCTTTTTATGTTTTTTAGGAAATGGAAAGGTACGAATCTCGGGGTTTGGATTTGGGGGGTTGGTATTTCTACCGGTTACTTCTACTATCTAATTATCTAATTAACTAAGGTGAGGGTAGTCTATGTCTAATTATTGTGTGCTCGTATGATGGTTTAAAGATGTGTTTACTTAGGTTTTATTACTCCTTAATTATCTCCTATTGATGGTTGAATTGTCACGTCCTTATTCTTAATTGCGTTGTGTGTCTAAGGTTGTAGGGTATGCGTTGGTCCCTAACTCTTTGAAACTACCAAAGGTTATCGCCTACAAAGTCTCTAGGATTTATAAACTTTAACTCTAAGGTACTCGTCGGATGGTTTAGCCTACAACAACTCTAGGTGCTATAAACTAAGGTTCACAAAGATTAATCAAGCATTAACTACACAACGGATGACCTATCGCATTACTAGATCATTAACAATTAAGATAAGAGACAACCAAACAATATTCAATAATTAAGTTTCATATTCCCTAAGCAAACACACGTGTAAATTAGCCGGACATGGAGAACATGCAAGCATACACACAAGTAATTGAAGACATAATTAAATTAATGAATTAAAACACTTATCTTGATGTATGATAGGGTTTGGAACCCTAAAATACTGTACAAGACAGCCTTGGTTCGGTTTAGGTTTTTTACTCCAAAAGACTACTCTCTTAAAACTAAAAAATTCGGATTCTATATATAAGATTACATTCGCGACGACGTCACCCTTTAATTTGTGACGCCGTCGGGTCGCCGTCATCAGGGTTTCGTCTTGGCCACGTTAGTCTTACGACGGCGTCACCTTATGCTTGTGACGCCGTCCCCTTCAGTCTCTAACGCCGTCTGGATCAAATCTAGGCCGTCTGAGTTGCGACGACCTACTCTTTTAAAGCCTGACACCGTCACTTGTAAATAAGCAATTTGGCTACTGAGCCGTCACAAAAGTGATGCGACGGCGTCGCAGATAACACCTGACGCCGTCCCCTTCAGTTCCAGCAGTCTGAGTGGCTCGATTATTGACTTTGGCCATTTTCTTCGTATATACGCGCCTTTTCGTCCGAATAAGTGTCATTCCAGCATTTTGCCTTTAAGATACCTAAAAAGTGAAAAGGAACGATATTAAGTAATAACGGATACAAAAGTGATCAAATAAGGGCTTAAACGACCCCTCAAAAAGGTACATTTTAAAACCTTATCAAGTATGTTTGGATTGTAGGAGTTTAAGGGAGATTAATCTTGTAAAATAAGGTAACTTATAAAATAAGTTTTGTTAGTTAAAAAAGATTATGAAAGGCTTCATGAGTATAAGCTTTTATAAGTTGATGCTAATGGAAATGAGCTTTTATAAATGACATAATTAGTCAAATTACTTAAATACCTTTATGAATATATATATATTGATCGACCTTTATGAATATATTGGATAACTACACAAAACTTGAAATATATGTAAGAATTTAATTTGATATATTCTAATCTCATGTTATTTTACTATAATGAGCTTTAGCTCAAACTAATTTACCAAACACCTTTATAACTTTAGCTTTTAGCTTATTATATAAGCATCAACTCCAATTAATTTTTCCGAAGACACTCTCAAACACATGTTTAAGGCATTGTTATCATTTTTATTTCTGAATATCGTTAAGAATTGACCCATAGATAAAAAAAAAAGTGAAGTTATATATGTAATGCCATAAAAAATATGAAGGGTAAATTGCATCGTTATACAACAAAGTTAAGCGAATTACAAATATAGTCATTTTTTTCAATTAGATTTCCAATTAATCTCCAATCTGGCATTTTCACTTCCCTGAGTGTCCAAAACCCTAATGCTCACTAATAATCTCATGAAGTGTAAGGGCATTTTGGTCTTTCAGGAGTTCTTATCTATACACCCTGTTTTCTCATCTTTTTTCTCTCGCCACCAACCAAGCACCACTCTTCTTCAACGTCTCAACTACCACAACTGTCACCCCCAACCTACACCACCATCATTATCACTACCATCATTGCATCTGATCCTCCTATTGTTAATTGTTCTTAATTTCTTCACCACCACCACCACCACCACCACCAATTATAGCGAATGGGATAAAAATCAGAAGTTAAAATACATCTCAGTTCATATTATCAAGTTTTATGATCTTATATTTTGGTAAAGTACATTTTAATTCAACATAAAATCAATTCATTTGACATGTCATAAAAACACACATATACTTGAAGATTTATTGATTGATTTTATATCCAAAGATTAATTGGTTGAATTTTTATTTGAAGATTTTATCGGTTGAATTTTGTTTGAAAATCTATCGGATAAGCAAGAATTTAAAAGCTATTTTGATCTCAATGTTCAAGCATACGACCGAATAGTTAATCACGTGGAAAGGAAATTGGCACGCGTGTGTCATGTGGTGGCGGTGGTGGTCATGGAGGTCGAAGATGAGTATGTTTGGATTAAAGTGAATAACATATTTATTTAGTTATAATACAAAAAAATGATAGTGAACAAATAAAAAACACTTTGTGAATTAACTTTACATTATACAAAAAAATTGCATGATAAAACACACATTACATTGATATAATTAACCGGATGACATTAAAAAACACAAAATATAAAATACATTATCATATTTTATGCATTTACCTAATTTTAACACTCATTTAATCATCTATTTTAGACACCAAAGCAAACGAATCCGAAAACAATTTCGTAATCTTTCTTAGATTTTTCTTTAACACAAATCTCAAGAAAAGCATGTTTAGCATTCGTAATGTCTTTACATTTCATATATGTTTCAATCATATTAGTTTTAGCTTTGCTTGAATTCAAAGATCAAATTTCAATAATTGCTTGCTGATGGCACCTATCCTAGCTCATCAACTTCGGCTTTAATTTCATCGATGCTATATAGAAGAGAAAAATTCGTAGAATTGTGTGATTAATTTGAGAATGAGGATTGTGTGCGGTGATGGATTGAAATTGTGTGAATAAAAGTGCGGACACCAAAAGGATACCAAAAGGAGGGACATGATGAAGTCCTTTTTAAACTTGTAAAGCAGCAGCTTTTTGTTTGTACATTTTTAAACGTGTTTGTAAGCAAGCTACGGCATTTTTTTGATGGCCAAGGACTCTTGCAATTGTTAAAGGGTGTTCATATCCCCTTTTTTTTTTTGCTTTGTACAAGTCTTTCTTCAAGTCTTTGTATATAACTTTTCATATTATTAATCCCTTCATAGGTTTCAACAATTTCTTGTTGTAAATCTTTAAAAAGATTTTTCATATAATCAGGATTTGTCATAAAAATTTTTGTAAAAGATTGGTTTTATAATTTGTTTTTAAAAGAAAAGAATATTATGAAAATATTTAAGGTTTTTTAACTCATACATGAACATAATCATTTAGTACCTCACGGTGGTTTGGATGATTGGTGGTTGATGGATCAAAAGCCAGCCTGTCCATAAGATGCTTTTTGTGTCTTTTCCCTACGGCCACATGCCTAATTGGTACTTGTTGACTTTCCTGCATCAGACTCTGTCACGATTGATTTATAGATACCACCATTCATTACCCAGAATAAAGAGGAAAGTTGATTTTATTCATAATAGAGTTCCTCAAAAGAGGAACCTCTTAATATTTTACATAATACCCTTTTCAGGGTTACTACTCACTTAACATAATTGAAGACAAAATTTACAATGATAGTTGTAGGTTTTTTAGGCCTGTGTTTTTGTGATGCCTCTAACTCAAAGAGGAGGTCTTCCTTTATAATCACCAAAAGGTGATAACTTAACCAAGGTTATTCCTCTTTCATGGTTAAGTTGTCCGTCTTTATTAAAGATCGAATATCTTTAATAAAGTAAAGTAGTATTATTGAACTACTTTGGCATGTTTTTCTTTGTCTGTGGCCCATTAGGTAACATGCACCTAGTTTGTTGAAGATTCTTCTTCGGTGGAGGGGTCACTTTCTGTTGTATTATTGTCAAAACAGTGTTGGCAATAATGGTCTTCAAACAGCTGCTTCAAGTGTCGGCAAAAGCTTTGTCGAGTTGTACTTCCTGCTTGAATATTGTTTTTCATGAATTTCTCACCAAATTGTGAAATTCTTTGGATATCTTCTTCATTGGTATTTGAAAAGCTCCAACTAGTTATTATGCAGTTGTTACTAACATAATTAACCTTCTTCTTCGTTCCTGAAAGGACTTCAAGGACTTTTTCAGAGATTCTTCTTAGCGAATTAACTCTTATTTTTACAAGATTATCTGGGAAGGACTGTTGTTCTTCTATTGGTTGAGACTGAGAAATCTCCTTTTTGGACTTTGCTAGGCCAATTTCTAGAAAATGATAGGAGTTGAACTCATCTTCTTGTTGCCAGTCTGGAATTGAACTGATGACCTTAATGTAAATTGGATCATCTTTTGCTTTAAGAACCTTTTTTCTAAAGTTCTTAATAGAATCCACCATTGGTTGTGGAAAATGCCTTAGCTCTTGGAGGTTGTGGCTGGGATAAATGTTGTTTATTAATCCGGCTTCAAAAGCTTGTTGGACTAATTTTGGATCTGCTCCTTCAACAAAGTTGTAAAGGCTTTTAGTGACTTTGTCAGTTGTGAAGAATTTCTCATGTATGAGATCTTCTGGACAAGCCGCTCTTGCTTTGTTCCAAATTATTCTGAAATCTTCAAACTTCATTGGAGGTTTGAAAATGACTTGTTCTTTATCTTCAGGGATCTTGAATCTTTGATCTCTGTGTTCTTCTTTAATTCTTTGAATTTTTGGTCGTAGAAGAACTGGTTTATCGTCTAAACCTTCTTGGGAGTAGGTTGCTAGACTTATTCTTGCACTTTCTTCAGATCTGAATTTCTTGCAAGTGACTTTGTCGGCATCAATGAATGTCTTGGTGATTCCCCATTCAGTATGAATACCAGCATGTGGTCCTTTGTATATTACATAGTAACTTTTAGGCTTTTGTTTGACTGCCTTGAGATAGTCTGGAGTGAATTCCTGCACAAGATTGTTAGGTGACAAAATTGTCATTTTACTACTACCTGTAGTATGAGGACTAGAGTTAACTAGCTTACTGGTTTTACTCAGAGAGTTAGGATCAGATATCCTTTATTAGGTTTTTTAGCAAAACCTCAGCTTTCAACGGATTTGTTGTTTCTTTACCTGAAGCCGTTTGCTCAGGAATAGCCTTTGTTTTTAAGCTTTCGCTTTCCGGTACATCGGTAACCGTTGTTGTAGCCTCAAGGAGGGCTATTTTTTGCTCAATCATGTTTATTTCGAGCATAAGCATTTGCTTTTTTATCCTCAATTGATCGAGGTTTTCCATTTGTAAAGGGTTTAAGGGTTTCTTTTGTTTCTCTTCCCCTTTCTTTTTGTTGGTGGATTTATTTTGTGAGAAAACGTTGGCTGCAACGTTCTTTTTATAGGGCTCGTGAGGAGCTTTTGACGTCATGGATGATGTCAGTTTTTGAAATCACGTGTAAGGCAATCTGCCAGCACATTTTTGTTTCCTGGAAGATGTTCAGAATTAAAGGAATAATGACTAAACCAGGCTTGCCATCGAACAAGGCGTCCTTGTTTACTATCACCTGCAATGTTAGTTCGAAGGAAATAAGTAAAATTTTTGTTATCTGTCCTCACCAGAAAAGTTACTGGGGTAAGATAAGCACTGAATTTTGAAATGACCCTTTTAATTGCCAATAATTCTTTTTCATTGCTGTGGTAATTTATTTCTGCTGCTTTAAAGCTTCCAGAGGTGTACCTACAAATTTTTTCATCGTTGTTGGGGGTTTTTGCTTTTAAAACTCCTCCCCAGATATCATCAGAAGCATCAGTTTCAATGATAAGAGAATCTTCGTTTGCAGGAAGATAAAGTTTAGGAAAAACTATTAGATTTTTCTTAATCTTTTAATGTAATCAGATCGGATGAGTCCAATTCCAAACAACATCTTTTTGAGTTTTCCTTGTAAAGGTTTTCTCATTTTTGCAAGTTTTTCTATATAAGTTTCAGCATATGTTAAAACTCCTAAAAATCTTTGCAATTGTTTTTTATCTTCAAGAGCATCTGGAAATTTGTGTAGATGTTCTAAAATGTGTTTTTGAGGGCTATGCGTTCCTTGATCTATTTCAAGTCCTAAGAAGTTAATCTTGGTTTTAAAAAGATTTGCTTTCTTTTTTGAAAGAATTATACCATGTTTTAAAACAGTTTTTAAGACATCTAAAACGTGGATATAATGTTTTTCTTCGCTTTCACTAAAAACAATTATGTCATCGACATAAACTGTACAAAAGTTTTCTAAACCGCGAAGTGCGTTTTGCATATGTCTTTGAAAAATACTAGGGGCTTGTTTAAGGCCAAAAGGAACTACTTTCCATTGAAAATGTCCATTAGGACAAGTAAAAGCAGTAAGTAACTGCGATTGTTCGTCCAGAAGGACTTGCCAGAATCCAGATTTGCAATCAAAGCTGGAGAAAATGCTTTTTCCTCTTAGTAAAGTCAAGAGTTCTTGCATGTTAGGGAGATTATGAGAATCTCCAATGGTGGCTTCGTTAATTTTCTTATAATTAACAACCATTCTTTTCTTTCCTCGTCTTTTTTCAGCTTCGTTTTCAACAAGAAAGGCTGGGGACATATGAGGAGATTTGGATTGTATAATGAGCTTCATTTCGAGAAGTTCATTAATCTGCTTTGTGAATTCAATCCTGTCTTGAGGAGAATAGCACATAGGTTTGACTCTAACAACTGTGTTGGGGTCAATTAACTTAATTGACGCTTTCATCCAACCTTTAGTTTTTTGAGGATCAATAGGATTTTCTGAGCATACTTTATCAAGAATTTCTTCAATGATTTTGTATTTGTTTATTTGTAAAAAGATGTTACATCCTTTTATATTCTCTTGAGAAATGTTTGTTCCAGGAATTTGTTTGGTTTTTGAATCCTTCTTCATAGATTCAATAAATTTTGGCTGACCTTGACTGAAAGCCTTGGTAACCTTTTTAATGATAATCAACTCTTCATTGAGATGAAAAGCAATTCTATCAATCCATTGAATGAAGGGTCCATAAAGTTGACAGAAGTTATTTCCTAAAATTAGGTCGATCCCAGAATTTTGTTGATAGATTGTTGGGATTTTGAATTCATATCCAGAAAGTTTTAGCAAAACGTTTCTGCAAACTTGATTGATTTTTATGGTATCTCCATTTGCAATGGTAGCAGTTATTTCTCTTGGAGAATTTTCCCATAAATTATGTGGAAAAACATATTTGCTAGCTAAGCAAAGGGATGCTCCAGTATCAATATAACAATGTAATTTATATTCTTTGAAGCCTTTAAATTTAAGATTTCCTTGAATGTAAATTGAGTTTGGGTTTGTTATATTTCTAACCGAATCTTCATGTCTTTGGAGATTATAGGCAAAATGCTTATTGTTCTCCCCTCCCGAAATGGGATAAGTCGTTTTATTCTCGATGATTCATCGAATTTTCTTCGTCAGAAGATGAAGAGTCATTGATGATTTCTTTTGGATAAAAAACATTTTGTTTATCATCGTAAATGTCCTCTATAGGTTCATATCCTTGTAAAAATGCAATTCTGCACAATTTTACTTTATCTGGATATTGATTTTTCTTAGGGCATTCATTAGAGTAGTGTCCTTCTTCATTGCAAGTCCAACACCTGCATTTCTTCTTCTCTTTTCCTTTTGGACAATATTTTTCCGGTGGATTTTTAGAAGATTTTTTAAAGTATTTTCCAGGGGAAAATCTCTTTCTTTTTTGTTTCCAAGAGGTTTTATACTTCTTTTTAAATTTCTTTTTGTAGAAATTATTTTTGCCGATGTCGAGGTTTTCCATATCGACAATGTTTTCACAACAGCTTTTGCTAAGTGACCTAAGCTTTTTCTGTTTATATCTAGCGTCACATATCTTTGTGATCTCTTCTTTTGCTATTCTAGTAGCAAAGGCTAGGTTGTTTTTGGAAATGGTATTTCCTTCATCTTTCCATCTCTGAATGGTTTGTTCACTTATAATGGGAATTTTCATGAGATAAGCTTCAATCCATTGAGGGTGTTCTCCTAAAGGGATTTTGTAAAGATTTTTCTCATAGAGACATGTGTATTCATCGAGACTACATATGTTTATGAGTTGAACTCTAGTTAGGCTTCTTCTAGCTTGATCTTGTTCTTTTAAGATTTCGCTATCTTTGTTGCCATAGTAGTCGATTCCTACAAACATAGTGTAAAAGATATCGATAACAGAGTCGAAGAAATCGCTTCCATGAAGCTCTTCGTTCCATTGAGCTTGTTTGACAAGGTTTTGGATGTTCCCTTCAGTTTTATGCTCTACTAAAGTTAGAACGGATTTAGCGGTTAGAAAGTCTTCTTGATTGGTTTGTAAGATAAGAGATATCTCGGTAGACCATTTTTCAAGAATTCTTTTTCTTTCATTAAGGTCAGAAATACAATCAAGATTGAGTATATTTATGGCTCCGGAAGAAGAACTGTTTTTGTTAGGGATTCCTTTATGCAAAGGCATTCTAAACTCATAGCTTCTGGAATTTCTTCTAGAAGTTTCAGCTTTATCACTTCTTTCAGGTTTTACCCTATTAATTTTTTCAGTGATGATGGGTTCGTCAGAGTCGGATTCTGATTCTGTAACAGGTTCTTCCATGTGATTGGTTAAGGTATTGAAAAAATGCCTTGGAAGATACTTTTCGAACTCTTGTGGGTTTTGTTCGAATTTTTGTTTACATTCATCTTCTTCATAAGATAAAAGTTTTATAAGATGTTGATCACAATCATCAATGTTGTTGAAGAAGAAATCTTCAAGTTGAGAGGAAATGCTCATTCTTTTCCTTTAAAGTTAAAAGATAAGTCTTGTTTTTCATTAGATTTTAAAGGATATATTAAAACTTGTTTATCCTTTAATTTTTCCATTTTAGGTTCTGGAGATCCTAAATTAGGTGGTGAAAACCTAGTTAAACCTTTATAGTTACTAGTTTTCGGTTTTTCAATGATCTTTATAAGATCAGGAATCTTTGTGTTACAAGTATTATTTTGAATTGCTTCGGTAATATCACTGATGATCTTAGCAGAAGCTTTTTCAATAACATCAGAGTCCTTAATGATAATTTTTTCAAGTAAATCAATAATTTTTTCTTGATTAATTTTCATTTCTCTGAGTTCAACACTTATAGTGACAAAGTTTGCCATTATTCACCAATAACTCGGTTGAGTTGTTCATGAATTTTGTCAACAGCAGTAGTGAAATTGTGGATTTCACTTTTGGTTACTTGGAGTTCATTACTAAGACTTTCAAGATTTTTTATAGATGCTTCAAGTCTTTCAACTTTAGCGTTTATATCTTTAAGTAGAGAGAAACATCTACTTAAATCATTATTCCAAAAGTTATTAAAAACCTTAGATTTTGATATCTTTTCACTTTGGTCTTTACTAAGCCCAAAATAAGATAGAAGTTTGGATATTCCAAGCCAATTTCTTCCAACAATTTGGTTGACATTGTTAAGAGAATTTATTATGTTAGGAATGCTAGGACTAGCAGATCGAAAACATATTTTCTATCTGTAGGATTTATCCCTTCATCTAATTTTTTAAAATTAAGGAGCTTTCCTTTTTTATAAATATGCGGGTGATGCATAGTTATGGACTTAGAATAACTCATTCGTGAAGAATTTTTTGTAATTCTTCTCTGAGAGAGTCAATCTTTAGAGACATAGATCTCATACTCATACTTTGTGTAACATCGGAAGATGTTTCTCCAGAGTAGGATTTGCGACTTTTGATTAAAGATAAAGGTTTTTGACCAATTAATTTTTTGTTTTTAGCAATGTCAATTGCCCAATCGTTATCATTAGAATCATCAATTTCTGCAAATTTGCAGGAGTTGACGTCACCAATTTCTTGAAATATATTTTCAAGGTCAATAGTTTTTTCATTGGAATAGTCAATACTGTGATGACTATTAGTGAGTGCGTAAGCAATTACATAAGTAATACTAAACGCTTTACTACCTTTTTCCATAAAATTTTCTCTTTCAAATTTGTGAACGAAAGATAAGACCTTATTAAGGTTTGTGTCTTTAAGACTAATTCCATATTTAGGATATACAAGTAAAATGAATTTTCCATAGGCTAAATTGCCTTTGGCTTTACCTAAGATTTTATCTTGAGCATGGTTTAAACGATCGTCATATAACGCCATTTTTATAGGGCTGTTGATACCTTCACGAAAATGGGCTTTCAACATGATTTTTATAGCTCCTAAATGTAGGAAATTAATAGAAGGTCTAACACTGTTAGAAAACTTTTTTCGATCAGCTTCTAAAGTACCGTAGGTAATAAGAGGCAAGTATACAGATCCTTCTGTATCTTTTATATCTATAGAATGTTCTATAGTTCTAACAAAATACATAATTTCATTAGGTCGTGATAAAAGTTTAAGACTTAAATTAAACTTTTTTCTTTTGAAAACTTCTTGCTCTTTAAGAGTAAGTTTTGTATTATTAACTTTTTTCAAAAGTTCATTTTTGATGGCTATTCTGCCAACAAATCCATCATGACTTTCGTTAAGATAAGCATGATCTTCTTCTTCTTCAGAAGAGAAATTGTGTAAATCATTCATATTAGAAATATAGAATTGATCTCAAGAGCTTTTTATGGCTCTGATACCAAATAAAAGTGCGGACACCAAAAGGATACCAAAAGGAGGGACATGATGAAGTCCTTTTTAAACTTGTAAAGCAGCAGCTTTTTGTTTGTACATTTTTAAACGTGTTTGTAAGCAAGCTACGGCATTTTTTTTTTATGGCCAAGGACTCTTGCAATTGTTAAAGGGTGTTCATATCCTATGATATGTTTAATTGTTGTGTTTTGTATTTACAGGAAATAAAAAAGTATTTTTTAAGCAAAAAATAGTTTTTGAAAAGGTAAAAACGGCTATATATTTTGAACTCGAAATAGTAACCTTGGGGACTATCAGTGTTATAAGGTGTTTTGGACATGAAACGCTAAAAGAAAAAATACCCATGCAGTAAGAAAGATTTTCACGACCGTTAAAAATTGGACTCAAGGATGCAAAAATGTCAGCTTGGGGACTAATGGGATCCTTGGTAGGAAAAAAGAACTATATCCGCAATTTGGTGTAACCTTGGGGTCTAACCGTGTAATTTACCTTAATATAAAATTAAGAAAAGGTGTAACCAAAATATAAAAAGAAAAGTTTTAACTACAAAATATATTGATTTAAAATAAATAAATAACATATTTAATTCAAAATCCAAATAAACCAGTTATCCTAGAAAATGCGGAATATTTATGCCGACGATATATGACCCTTGGATCCCACGTTTTGTTTACCACCTTATAAAGTACAAACCCATATGATTTTCTTCATCATTCCACACAAAGAGAGATCGCAAACTAGTTCTCGTTAGGGTTTAAGTTTGTGAAGCAAAAACAAGTAAACACAAGCGAAGAAAGCTGGCTGTACAAGTTTTAGCAATGGATCAAGTTATGCTTCAAAGGATGCCGTTTGGTTTTTACCATTGTAAGTTCTTGTGCATCCTTAAAACTAAGATATATGTTAATGTTCTTGTTTTATGTTATGCGTACTATACGAATTATAAACAAAGATGCATATATGATATATCGTCATGCATGCGTTATTATGTGCATATAATTTGTTGGAAGAATTTGTTCCGTATACTGTTATACACATATATGATCTTGACTAAATACATATGATTATTTACCAAGAATTGTAATGTACTTTGTGTGGTGCTATATAAAAAGTAAAAGAAGTACCTTAGATTGCTTTATTTTACTATGCATATGTATATATAGATAATAAGTGAATAAGCCTTTTTATAGGAAATCAAAACACCCTGTTAATGGGAGATTGAGATATTTGGTTTTTGGTTTTTTAGGTAATTCACGACATAAGAATGCGGGAATGCTGGATAACAATGACTCGGAAAGTGTGCGTTCATCATCGTCAACGGTTCGGTCTGATTATGTTGGAATGATGGGGTCTGCTGCTGAGGATCCCCAGCTTAATGAGGAAAGTGTATTAGGTCAGAGTTTAGATGCTTTGTATGAAAAAAGGTAGTTGTTCGGTTCCTTAAATTCATGTATGCTGTTGTTTAATTGTCATATTCAAGGATTGTTTGGTTGCTACTATCGTATTTTGGTTGATAAGTGCTATTTAATAAATTAAGATTTGAATGATTACATAATTAAGAACCAAAATTTGGGGATATTTGATATCAATTAGGATATTTTACGCAACTTTTACCTGCTATCCAAGCGCTGATTATCTCCATAACCGGAAAAACAGAACTGGGATCAGTTATGCCATAGAGAGTATATTTTGGATGCTTTACATGTATTAGGCTGTTTTAATAGATATAGGATTAAAATTGTTGTTCTTTTCATGTTTTAAGGGGATCCACGAGGGAGAAGGCTTTGGAGAATATAATAGAGGCTTTTAATAGCAGCTTGCCACACGAGTTTGTTGAAACGAAGTAAGCGTTTCTCTGTTTTCATTTCCTGAGTTTTCTTAGTACCTTATTTGAACTAATCTTGTATTGACGATATATATTTGTCTCCATAGATATGCAACATTGCTGCATCAATGTCTGCATTCTGTAAAGAAGGGGTCTTCAAAAGAGATAACTCTAGCATCACATGTCATTGGTACGTAAATCAGTTATTCTTTTCAATGTAATTAATATTTATAGTTGAGCTAGGTCTCTAAGTGGTGTTGTATCTGTATAGGCTTACTGGCTCTAACTGCTGGCTTGGGTGAGAAAGCAGCAGAAATATTGGAGGATTCGGTCACTCCAATCTCAGAGGCTCTGAGATCTCGTTCTGAAGCAACAAAGCTAGAATCAGTATATATACATTCACTAGTGTAATTTATTTATGTTTGCAATTTAATTTCTTAATTTCTCATCTTATTTTGGCTTGCACTAATCTGTAGTTATTGGAGGGGTTGGCTGTGATTGCTTTTGTTGGTGGAAATGAACCCGAAGAAACTGAAAAATGTATGCAACTTATGTGGCAAGTGGTTCACCCGAAACTTGGTCCCAATGTATGTGTCTCTTCATATTTGTTATTTATCAATCAATCGTTCCTGAAGTCTAGGATATGTTGACTAAAAGATGTATAAATCTCAGGTTGTTGCCACTAAGCCATCACCGGCAATAATAACAGCAGTCGTATCTGCTTGGTCATTTCTTCTTACTACTATGGAAGGATGGACACTTGATCCTAAACTCTGGCAAGAGTGAGTATATTTCTTTAGCCCATGTACTCTTTCTTCTTTTAGTTTGTACATGCTAACGTGTAAAATATACTTTCCAGGAGTGTTTCCTATCTTTCTACACTTTTGGACAAGGATGACAGATCAGTTAGGATTGCAGCTGGTGAAGCACTTGCTTTGATATACGAGATGGGAAATTTGGAGAAGTTTTGTGGTGGTTCTAAAGGCGACAGTGACATCTCGGTTAAAGATGCTGCACATATATATGGTTTTAGAAGAAAAATCTTGAATCAAGTTCGTAACCTTTCTGCTGAGGCGGGTGGAAAAGCAATTGCTAAGAAGGACCTCAATAATCAACGCAATACTTTTAGAGATATTTTGGATTTTCTTGAGGTACTTCTCGATCCTTTTTTTGAAATGATTTGTATAAGTACAAGTCGATGTTTATAGTAGTTTTTGTTTGATAAATATTAGGACGGTTATGCTCCTGAAACCTCAGTTAAGATTGGTGGGGGGTCGCTTACTACATTAACTTGGTCCCAACAAATCCAGTTAAACTATATGAAGAGATTTCTCGGGGGAGGATTTGTGAAGCACATGCAGGTTCGTTTGTTAGCAGATCATAAGTTTGTTATGTATGTTTAGTATGACAGTTGCAAATGCTTTTGAACTCGCTGTTAGAAAAAGTGAAGTTACAAAGCAATTGGAATTGTTGTGAACCGACTTATATGCATTTTTATAGAGTATATATTAATGATTGATTTTATATGAGCAGGAAAATGAATTCCTACATGAAGTGTTCAACTTTACACCAAAGAAAAAGTCTCTTTCAAAAGAGGACCGTGTATCCGGGATAGACAAGGTTTGTGCATTCTCTTAGTAACCTAAGTTCATTGCAATCCATCTAAGTTACGATAGAAATCTTATTGCTTTATGGTTTTATGTTCCTTACAACTCTGTTCCATATTTCAGAGGATGTATAGATCTCCAAATTCGATTCTCAACAAGGCAAGGACCCAGTTTATGAGCAAGCAACGAATGATGTCTCAGGTAGGCCAAGTTCTTAATTCTCCAAATACTTTTTTTTTTTTTTTTTTTGTCGCGCAAATCTATCAAACATTGTAAAACTATTCTAACATTTATGTTTTGGGATTGCAGGATAGAAACGCCGGACACTATGCATCTGACTTAGGCGATGAGTAAAGGTTGCAGCCTCACACGTGCTGCATATATGGAACCTCATTGTCATCGTTATCCATTTAATATTTGATTTACCAAACATTGCATATGCTTAGTTAGCAACAGTTTAGGGTTCATTTGTGTAATGACTTTGAAACCTTCAAATTATTAATGCCATCATATTCATTTTGTTTGAAACCAAATATGATCCTGCTCAGATTGATCTTTGGTTTTGTTCCTTCTCAAGATTCAATTATTTAACACAGCAAATTACAATAATATCACAGTAGATGGGAACCATTTAAAAATATCCTAATCTTATGATCTAAATCTGCTCTATAGTTTAGTATTTCTTAAAAGTAAGGACTATAATAACATTTATCAGCTGACTTAATAAAGAATGACCATTGACAAAATGTAAACAGGAAGGCCCTATCTCCCAGTATTACTAAAATTTAATAGCTTGATTCATTTCACATACCCTTCCATGTGTATGGAGTAGGTGTGTTAATGAGTACATTTCACATAGTTCAATACATTAATCCAAAATTTAACTGGGAATGATAGAGTAAGATTTGTTTAACTAAGTAGGTTAATTTGTCATTATTTCATAACTTACCACATAACTATGAAATAAAAAATGATCAGAATATATCAAGAATCAGAACAAATATATTGTAGCATACAAGGTATTATTTCACTTGCAAAATGCAATTACATTATACTAGAACTAAAAACCGAAAAGAAACACGAACATGGAATTCTGCATTTCTATTCAGAACATTATTACTAACAACTCATGAAAAAGAAAGGCATACTGTCATCGTCTATGTTGGACTTATAGACCCATTGCATGTATTTGTCAATGTCGAGTTTATCTTTGACAAGCATTGATGAGTCTTTAGATGGCTTAACACCTGTAAATGGTACAGAAAAAGCTTCGGTAATTGCCATCCAGTATCCATGACCATTAATGTGACCACGTGCATCCTCATCTCCTAACGCAGTGACTGTTTGAAGTATGGTAAGGTAGATTAGTACAATAGCGGCTACAGTCGAGAGTGAAACCCATATATTGTAAAAATACTCGTGTTTCAATTTCGCCCTCTTCTGATGCCAAAAATTATTACAATAACAATTAATCTTCCAAAGAACATCTCGTATGTTGGACCTTTAATGTTATAGTAGAAAAGATTAGGGTAGCGAACAAAAAAGTATCATACTTTCCATTTCCTCTTCTGGGTAATAGGGGCAAAATTGTCCAACTGTTCATGAAAATACCCTAAAGAGGATGAATTTGAAAGTATATTACCCGCAGAAGCAAAAAAATTTGTTCGCTACCCTGAAGAGGAAAGGGTGGCAAGTATAATACTTTTTTTTTATATTTGCCCTTTTATTTATTATGTAAAGTTCTGTAACATGTATATGGGCTGGGCTATGATAAAACCGGGTATGATAAAACCGGTTACAGGATTGTAACGTTTAGAAACTTAGATGTTACTTTTACTGAAACGGTATTATTGGTGCCGCTTCTAACAACAATATATATAGGTTAGATTTCTATAAACAATTCATTCCAATATAGCAATACAATTCATAGAATTTCTGCACTTATTCTTTTACTTTTCAATTGCAAGTTACTGCACAAACATCCTTGTTTCTGCAGTTATTCTCTGTTCCAGACGCACCATCAAAGAAACAGCCTTGTTCGAAGGCCTAAACAACATCAGCTTTTGTCCCAAACCTGTACAATCCGAAGGAAGAAAGCAACAATTGGTATCAAGAGCAAGAACGTTTCTGGGAATCAATCAAAAGCAAGATAGAAGAAAAACGACTTCTATTTGGAAATATATTTACCGAACAGAAGGAAGGATATTGATCAGAAATCAAAAGCAAGAACAACACAGAAATTGATCAAAAGGAAGGATTTTGGAATCAAGAATCAGAAGGAAGGAACGCACGTCTCCTGTCTTCCCTAATCAACCGGTTTTTCTTTTAATTCTTTCAACTTTTTTTACTTTTCTAAATACTCCATATAAATTAGGAAAAGTTTTGCTAAGATAGAAATTCCCATTAGCGAAAAACCCCGGATTGATTAGAATAGCAAAGACCATTTTCCTTTTAGATTCATAGCAAGACAAGCGAATTCTTCAAAAATTCGTTCACAAAATAGCAAGCCAAACCGAATCCTAGTGATTCATAGCAAGTTATACCGAACCCTTTGTGGTTCATAGCAAGTTAAACCGAACCCTTTGTGGTTCATAGCAAGTTAAACTGAATCCTTAGGTTCATAGCAAGCTCCGAGCCTTAAGATTCAAATAGCAAGATTATAGCCTTTTTAGGTTCAAATAGCAAGAAAACCTGGTTAATAAATTGGCTAGTAGCAAGTAAGGGATTTGATCTTTTGATCAAACACAAGAGCAAGAAAACCAGAAACCATCTCGGTTCTGATTATAAGCAAGAAAGCAAGCATGGTAGAAGGAGACACGAATGTTAACACATCGAACAATTCATCAGTTCGAGAACTAGGAAATGTTTCACTACAATGTCCAAAATTGACCGAAACAAACTACACGACATGGGCATTGATGATGGAGACAATATTGAAGGCATTTGGCATATGGGAAATGCTAGTTGCGAAAGACGGAATAACAACAAATGAGAAGAAAGAAAACACATCAAAGGCAATAATCTTCCAATCACTGCCAGAAGATGTTTTAATGCAAGTTGCACAATACTCGACTGCAAAGGAAGTATGGGACTCAATCAAAGTCAAGCATTTGGGAGCTGATCTTGTTCAAAAGGCACGACTACAAACATTGAGAAGTGAACTAGAGACGCTAAGGATAAAACCAAACGAAAAAGTAAGTGACTATGGAGGAAAGTTAAGTAGTATAAAGGCCAAGTTTAGAGGACTTGGTGAAACTTTGGAAGATAAGGTGCTAGTAAGGAAACTACTTAACTCTGTTCCAAAGAAGTTTTTACCGATCGTGGCAACTATAGAACAATATCAAGACCTAGACGAAATGTCGTTTGAAGAAGCCATTGGAAGGTTAACAGCCTATGAAGAACGAATTAAGAGTCAAGACATACTAGAGGCAAATGATCAAGACAAGCTTCTCATGGCAAGTTCAAACAACAAAACTTATGGTAAATAGCGAGGTAAAGATTTCAACAAAAAAGACAAGGAAAGCATGAATTGGAAGAATAATTCGAATACGAGTCAAGGAACTAAAGACAAAAGCATGCTCAGATGTTATGAATGTGGCAAGCATGAACACTTTGCGAAAGAATGCACGAAATGGAAACACAACAAGCAAGAAGAGTCGCATCTCATCTATGACACTGACACCGAACCAACATTGCTGTAAAGACAAGAAAAGAAGACCCGATTGCAAGCTATAACATTAAGGGGGTGAATGTTGGACCTTTAATGTTCTAGAAGAAAAGATTAGGGTAGTTTAGTGTAATTTTATTTATTATGTAAAGTTCTGTAACATGTATATGGGCTGGGCTATGATAAAACCGGGTATGATAAAACCGGTTACAGGATTGTAACGTTTAGAAACTTAGATGTCGATTACTTTTACTGAAACGGTATTATTGGTGCCGCTTCTAACAATATATATAGGTTAGATTTCTATAAACAATTCATTCCAATATAGCAATACAATTCATAGAATTTCTGCACTTATTCTTTTACTTTTCAATTGCAAGTTACTGCACAAACATCCTTGTTTCTGCAGTTATTCTCTGTTCCAGACGCACAATCAAAGAAACAGCCTTATTCGAAGGCCTAAACAACATCAGCTTCTGTCCCAAACCTGTACAATCCGAAGGAAGAAAGCAACATCGTAAGTACGAATCATCAACAGCCGCAGCTACCTCTTTACACAATTCACTAATCTTGCAGCATGTTTGTTTCCACCCAAAGTATGCTGCATAACGCCCGCATAATGAAGCAATTCTATATCCTCAGCTGAGTTGATCAACCTATCTAGAAAGAATATATAAGCTGTTACATGCGGTTTGCAGTTAACATGACACTGCTCAAAGGCGACCATGTTACGAAGCAATGTGAACTTGTGGTCATCCATGCTCACTGGAGCAATCTTTAAAACTCCCTTTTTAAAACTTACAGCTAATGGTTGACCTTTTTCAGCCTTCTTGACTTTGATTCCTGATTCTTTTAAATCAGATATTGTGCGGAACATGTGCGGCTCCTTGACAAGGAACTTGTTCTCTAAAACTTCTGTTGGGCAAATGCTCGCTAGAAACTGTTCAAGAAAGTGGCTTCCACAATCTTTCTCATCTCCTAGCTCGTTGTCTTTTGGTGGATCCGAATCTCTGTAAATCATTGATTCAAAGAACTGGTACGAAAGTTTCTTCAAACCTGGCTCTTCTGTGTCTTCAGAACTTGTTAATTTGTATACTTTGTTCAAAACAAATAAAGGGAGCTGATTTTCAAGCATGATGAGATCGCGCTGGAGGACGGGTAACATCCACCTCTTTATAAGTATTGACTTCTTATTGAAATCAATTTCTTTTGTTTCCCGCAAAAGCTCTACAACGAAACAGCTATCAATGAGCATCATATTGATGAACTGCTTGCTGCCGAGGTCCAGTTCTTCAGAGTAACAACCACGAGCCTTGTGTTCGATGTCTTTCAATTCATTGACTAGTGCATTTAGATTAGGCCTGTTGGGCTTCGTTGGATTAAAAAGGCGATGAAAGAAGTTCCATTTCGTGTTCTCCATGGCTTGTAAACGAGGTGCTCCATGATGGTATGGACCAATAGTCAATAGATACGATATTCGGTTCATAGGCTTTAGGTTCGACTGCACGTAAACGATCTGGAACTCTATTGATAGTAGCACCATTGTTGGTTTTTGTTGGAAGTTCAGCATTTAGCTTCTGCTCCAGCAATGCTGCCAAATCCGGACCAGAATCTGGAACACAAGTTCTTGATTTAGCTACTGCGGCGTGAGCTGCTCTGCTAGTACTAGTTTGAAACCTTAATCTACATATTGTTTGTAGAGGTATGGCAAAAAGTTTGGTTACCATTTTTTGGTCACTGATAAAGTCAACTTTTTTGTTCTTTAGTACTGTATTAAAATTTTCAACTCGACTGAATACTTTCCTATGTGCTTCCTGGCACTATTTACTAAGCACTCGAGGGCACCGATTAAATCATATTCATTAAACACGAACTTTTTTTAAAATACAAATTGCATTTAATTCACATTAATTAGGGGGTGTTTGGGATTGCTTATTGAAAATATGTTGATGCAAAAGTTAGACGTTCCTTGTTTGGAGCTCCGGTTCCTGCACCAATTGAGAATTGTTGCTTAAGACCTGCGCACTAAGAAACAGAAGACACCGTTAGGCTTACCGTGAGATTGTCTCCCACGATTATCCTCCGGCGTGAGAGTAAGTAATCGGTTTATGGTTTAAGGAGAATTAGGGTTATCAGAGCGTACCTTAAACGAGGGATGTGATTCCCTTTATATACGCAAGGAATCCTTGCTGGTACCGTGTTCCTCAACCTTCGGCGTATCCCGTCTTTACCGGTTGGGAATGATTATCTATCTCCTTGAAAGATATCGGATATCTATTCTATCAATAGATCCAGCTTGGGCCTTCCTGAGCCCAAACATTTAACCTGCTTAGCCCAGTTCGTATCGGGCCAAGTTAGTATTGGACTTTAGTCGGGTCCACGACCCGGATATAGACTATACGTCATCATGTCCCCCCAGTCTAGTATGCGCAGTGCATAACTACGGATGCTAGACTAATTATCGTATTCTATGAAAAATAAACGAGCGTAGCCAAGAAACTAAAAAAATGCTCAGGATACATTGTTCCTAGCCATAAGAAAGTAAACGAGCGCCTCGTAAATCGGGGGAAAGGTTACTGCACCCATGTCCCATCAAACAATCCCCACCACATATGTAGGGTTAGTGGAGTCCACGTGTTGATCATCGTGTGGAGGAAGAAGATTATATAACCCCTTCACTTCATTTTCACCGTCTCAACACACAAAAAAAACAATCCGCCATTAGCAAAGCTTCCAACACATGCAAGCCTTCAGACTGAAATACTCCCAAGGTAATCTGCGCTGCGCCTTTGTTCTAGGTTATAACAATACCATGGTTAAAGAATTATCTGATTTTACATCCGACATAACGGAAGAGGAATTACAACAGTTTGCATCAGATTATTATATCCCTAGCGCAGTACATCCGGAAGTTCCGGCTGCGAATGCATCAATAGCGGATTTTCCCGATGGGAAGATTGGTGTATACACGCGATTTTTTGAATTCGCAAATCAGCGCATACCCATATCGTTGTTCTTAAGTGATGTATTGAATTATTACCGCATTCACTTGTCCCAGACCTGTATAGGTGCGGCAAAATTAATTAATTTCGAGGTGAACTGCCACTTACTTGCCATAAACCCTACCATCCACCTATTCCGGGCATTTTACCACACCACGTGGTCAAACGGGTGGGTTTCCTTCGAAAACGCCCGGAGCCCTCCAATGCTATACTGACAAGTTAGACGCCGTAAATTGGAGGGAAACCTTTTTCGGATTGACAACACTTGTTTTCCGTCTCATTTCGATTTTACGCTAAGGGGACACCGCCAAAGGATGAGCGCCCCTCGGATCATATAATGCAGAGAATGCGGAAACAATAAACGCGAACCGCATCCCTATAAGCTCCTACCCCGAGGAGTTCTTGGTACATATTGGCCTGAGCCACAACTATTTTGGCAGCTCAGAAGAAGTCCCTATCTTCTTAGACGCCGATGGTCGTGGTGGGTGCTCATGCTTTCACTCCCGTTGAATTGCATTTTTGTAAGTTAGTCACTAATTGTTCGTCGTAATTGTCATGAACTATGTGTGTTTCTTTGTTATTGCGCAGAGATGGACCTATTCAGCGTTGTGCACCTGACAAAGCCAATGGATGTAAAGGTGGGAACTCGATCCCTGAAGGAGGGAGAAGAGCCCGTGTTAGTTGCGGTGGTCGGGCGTACCGTAGCGATGGACCTAGGCGAGGCAGGTGAAAGTTCATCCATGGCGCTCCAAGCAACTCCCTTACAGAGTATGCCGAGTACAACAAGATGATACCTCCCGTGCAACCAGCCCGTAACGGCGAGCACGTGGAAGAAATAGATGAGGAAGAAGAGATTCCAGAACTGGAGCGGAAAAGGAAGCGCTAGCGCGATGGCGCTGCCACCTCGCGGAAGAAGCGCCCGTTATTGTTAGTGTGGAGTCATCTTCCATCGATGTTGCGTCGCACCCACCATCACCGACACATCCATTCCTCGCGTAAGTATCCTTGAAAGATTATGTATCGGAGTACGTTAGATAGCGAATAACCGTGATTATCTCATCATGTTTGTAGGTTTGAACAATCCGCAGAGTCGCCTCCCCAAGCAAGTCCAATTTGCGCTTGAATCATCTAGGCCGAAGAGCCAAGGCGCGAGCCCGAGACCGCTGGGATTCACCCATGGAACAACTTGTCGATGATCTGGTCTCACTCGCGACGCGGCTGAAGGTAAAGTACTCGGGCGAGACTAGCCAAGGTGCGGTAAAAGACCAACGAATTGCACTACTTGAGGCTCAATTGGCTAGTGCTAGAGGTGAAGCAGAGACTCTTGGGTCATATGCTAAGAAACTTGCCGAGAGAAAATGGCAATGATGTGTCAAATAAATCAAGAGCGTGCGGAGGCCGTGAGCTATAAGTCTTCTTGTCTTTGGGCTATTAAATATTTGGAAAATGGAAAAGACGCTGACCTTCCAAATTGAAGACTTCGCACTCGTGAAAAGTGCTCTGGAAACACAGGAGGAGAAGTTGCGTAAACTAAGCATAGAGTACGACGAGGAATTATATCCGAAACTTCTCTCCACCATAGCTGAGCGCAGATGGCTCATAAGCCATGGGCTTCGACTAGCGGCGTTAAGTACCCTGGAGTCGCAAGAGGTGGTTGACTCCTTTGGGGATGTGGTGAAGTGTCTTGGAGCGTGGAAATTCGAAGCCATTGAGAAGCTGCAAGAGGTCGAGCTGAAGGTACCCGCTGAGCGGTACCTACTTATGATGCGAAGGCTTATGACAATCTGTCGCCGCCATGAAGAAGATGAAGGACTTGGAACTCCCCAAGATAGCTGAACCGGAGCGTGATCGGGACTATCCAATAAACGTAATTTTTGCGGTGTCCGACGCTAGCCCGTCATCTCGGTGGAGAGGCTTTTGCGCAGCCTGACTATTATCTTAGACCGATGCATCCCAACCGACGTTCTCGTATTCGCGCCCTAGAGATATCCTGAATCCTTTTGTCCCGGACAGGGAAGTCCCTTGAAACAAGTGTTGGAGGCACATGCGACGAGGCTTGCCAAAAGAAAGGTATTAAGAGCAAAGTCGTAATGTGTGGTATTGGCGCGGCGCGACCTCCCTCGGTCCGACGGGGTGCCCGTGAGTGTTGCCACCGTGGCTCGTCGAGATGCCGATTTGTTGCGGAGCTGAATAGGATAGGGGATGATACTAGCCGCGTGGGTAGTTCCTCCTTGAAGCGTAGTCATAGTTTTTAGATTGTCTCTGTAACTATCTGTGAGAAATAACTCGTAGTCATGAACCTCCTTTTGTTAAGTGTATTGTAATTATATTTTTCCATTTATCTTGTTTATCTTTGCGTAAAAGAAGTATACGTTGTTACCTGTATATGCAAGTGTGAATAATATAAGGACTGCATAATCATGTATGAAGATCCGAAGATACTAAAAAAAATGTCAAGTATAATCGTGTATATTAATGGTATGCAGCTGTAAATACCCAATTAAGGAATCAAGTATCTTGGTTCCAAAGTTGTTAAACGTGCACATGTGCATTGTTGCGCATCCGTCGTGGGGTGCGCACAAAGCTTATTCCAACGTCTTGAGAACAAGGTGTTTAACAAGGATACGTGATCCAGCGTTGATGGGTTTGCAACCCTCTTACTCAACAAGTTGTTTATTAGGTTAACTTATCCTTTTGACCATCGTGGGTTTATATATTGCATGCACGCCATGTAGGCAAAAATAAAAAGGTTGTTAAAACATACAATATATGGAAGTAACAAATTAAAATATGTCACGGAGTTAGCTAGAAACCGTAACGTTTTATTAATACTTGCAAGTGTTTGTGAGGAAATAAAAACATGATAAAAAAAAAAGAAATTACATATTTGTATGTTTGGCCGTAGCCATGTCTATAGGTAGCACCTCTTGAGATTGCAGATGTTCCATGTACGTGGCAATTCACGACCATCCAAGCCCCGTAGCTTGTACGCGCCCGTTCCTAGTGCGTCAGTAACCTCATAGGGTCCCTCCCACTTCGGTCCAAGCTTACCTGTGTCTTCTGCGTGGCTTGCATCATTAGCGCGATAGACGAAGTCACCTGGTCTGAATGAGACACCTCTTACCTTAGCGTCATAGTATCCCTTCATTCTTGACTTCGATTTTTCTTCACGTATAGCTGCGCGCTCACGCCTTTCTTCTAGCAGATCTACGTCAAGACGCCGTTCTTCGTCATTAGTTGCCACATTTATCTCAAAGTCGCGGATGGTTGGCATGTCGATCTCGGTGGTATGACTTCGTCCCCGTAGACTAGAGAGAAGGGTGTATCTCCGTGGCTGGTTTTGATTGAGGTGTGATGTGCCCACAAAACATGTGATAGCTCATCCACCCATCTCCCTTTGTGCTTGTCCAGGTGTGTTTTAATTCCTTCGCCTAAGCTTCGATTCGCCCGTTCCACTAGGCCGTTGGTTTGTGGGTGTTTAACCGACGCCAAGTCTGTGTAATGCTTAGTTTATTGCACCAGTCCTTGAAGGGGTTGTCACGAATTGTTTTCGTTATCCGAGATGATTTCCCAGGAAGACCAAAACGGCATACAATGTTATCCCATACGGCGTTTCACCTGGTTGCCGCTGATTGTTACCACCGCCTTTTCTTCAATCCACTTGGTGAAGTAGTCTATAGCGACTATGAGGAATTTTAATCCCCCGCCGCGACGGGAAAAGGGCCTGTGATGTCAATACCCCACTTGTAGAATGGCCATGGTGATGTTATCGGCGTTAGCTCATGTTGTGGTTGGCGTGGGATGGGCCTATGCACTTGGCAATCGGTACACTTCCGTATTAAATCCGCGCGATCTCGGTGCATGGTAGGCCAGTAGTAACCTGATCTCATGGCGCGTGCCACAACGGATCGTGGTCCCGAGTGCATACTGCATGATCTTTCATGGATTTCTCGCAGCACATAATTTGCCTGTGATGGGCCTACACACGGAGCCATGGTTGCGGAAGGAGCGTCCGGTGCAGAATGTTGTCTCGATTTCAAATCTCTGCGCTGCGCCGTATTTTGCGAAGCTTCCTTCGTTCTCGGGTAACGTTCCTTTGTTCGAGAAGTTCGTTATCGGTGTCATCCATGTAGGACTGTCCTCCTCTATGATTGTGGAGACTTCCATCTCTGAGATAGACTTGCTTTTCAGTGTTTCTACCAAAACTTGCTTTGATAGATGTGCAAAGCTTGTCGAGGCAATCTTGCTTAGTGCATCCGCCTTGCGATTTTCCCCTCTAGGAACCTGTTTGATGGTGAACCTGTCAAAACCTTTGATCAGTGTCTTGGTCTTGGCGAGATATCAATCATATTATCTTCTTTGGCCACGTATTCGCCAACACGTGGTTGGCCACTGCGGGAATCCACATTTGCCTCTAGGTTGCGCGACACCCATTCGAGCCGCGATGCGTAGTCCAAATGAAAGCGGGCTTCAGATTCGCCTCATTATTTGTTGCCGTGAATTCAAAGCCCGGCGTAAGTGAACTCCATTCCCTCTGGATTTGTGAGAATGAGGCCCGCTCCTGAGCCATCAATGCATGAGGATCCATTCGTAAACAAGATCCATGGATCTTGTAACTCGGTCTTAATTGG
Source organism: Chrysanthemum makinoi (assembly GCA_910596185.1). NCBI lineage: Eukaryota > Viridiplantae > Streptophyta > Magnoliopsida > Asterales > Asteraceae > Chrysanthemum > Chrysanthemum makinoi. The sequence goes on along the minus strand of OU343220.1, from coordinate 238,889,832 downwards.
TGTGGATACCTCGTCGCCGTCGGCTTTTCAATGATGAAGTCCGCCAGAATCCGTCCCTTTGATTGCGTACGTGGTCTGTACGAGATGTTGTGCTCACCTAGCAATACACTCCACTTCGCAGTCTACCCGATGTGTCGGTTTGGAGATGATCTGCTTGATCGGTTGATCCGTGATTATCGCTATTGGGTGCGCTCGAAGTACTGCGCCGCTTTAGCAAAAATACCAACGCCGTAACTAGTTTTTCCATGGCACTATAGTTCATCTCCGTCTTCTTGAGTGCCTTGCTTACAAAGTAGATGGGAGTTTGTACTGAGTCCCTATCTGTTAGCAACACCGCGACCGACGCGCCTTCAGCACAAGTACATGATTAGCTCTTCCCCGGTCGGGTGCGACAAGTGTTGGGAGCGTTTCCGGATGTTGTTTAAGCCGAGTGAAGGCCTCTTCGCCTCCAGTCCATCCGAAGTCACCTTTCTTTATACACTTCTTGAGTGTTTTGAAAAGAGGTAGTGATTTTTCTGCTGATTTGGATAAGAACCTGCTTAAGCCGCCAACTTTCCATTGAGATATTGGACTTCCTTCATCGTGCGTGGTGAGGGAAGTTCGATGACCGCTTTGTCTTTTCTGACATGGTTTTATGCCGTCGGGTTCTATCGTATCCAAGGAACATGCCTTCAAGAGCGAAGGTGCACTTCCTAGGATTCAGCTTCATGTTGATCTCTTAGAGTTTTGAATGTTTCTCGATGTCGCGCACTAGCTCATCTTCGGTATGGCTTTTATGACCGGTCATCAACATAGACTTCTAGGTTGCGCCCACCTATTTTTCGAAGCGTTATCCACTAACCTCGGTAGGTGGCGCCATTCTTCAAGCCAAAGGGCATTTTTGTGTAGCAAGAAACACCCGGCTTGTATGAAAGGCGCTTTTTCCTCGTCCTCTTTAGCCATTTAGATTTGATGATATCCCTTGTACGCGTCGAGGAAGCATTTCAATGGATATCCGCACGGAGATTCTATTTTCCAATCTATCTCTGGTAAAGGATAGCGATCTTGTGGACATGCTTTGTTAAGGTCGGTGAAGTCTACACACATTCGCCAGCTGCCGCCGCTCTTCTTTACCATGACCGGATTGGAAAGCCGCGTGGTAGTAAACTTCCCGCATGATTCTTGCCTCTACCGCTTTTGTACCTCTGCCAAGATTGCTTGCTTCGCTCCGGGCTTGGCCCCGCTTCTTCCGGCGTATGGGTTGGTATCCCCGTCGAATTTTCGCTTTATGCTCGTGACGAGCGTGGTACTCTGTCATGTGTTTAGGCTCCCATGCGAAAATATCCAAATTCTTCAGAGCGCACATACATTGTTTTGCCGTTGTCCGACAATGAACCTCCGATGGATATTTCCGCTGCCCGTATTCGATGAATTGCTACTTTCAGATTTGGAACTCGGTTATCTGCGGCCGGAGTTGGTACCGCCTCGCATGAAATCGTTGCATTCTCGTGTGGTATAGTGGTGTTATAAAGAGTAACAATACCACCTTCCACTGGGAATTTAAGCATCCCATGCGCCGTTGATGGCACCGCCAGATAGCCGATATTCCGTGTCTCCCAATAATGCCATTGTATGGCGAGGGAGATTTAATCACCATGAATTCCATCCATGCCGCTTGCGAGTGTTCTTCGCTTCCAATACCGACGGTAGTCGTATTTGCCCCATAGGCCATATCTTTTCCCCAAGAAACCGGCCAACGCCGTTCGACCGGGATTAACCGATCACAGTATTCCGGACGCAATCGTTTGAAACAAGATGCTCATACATGATGTCGCGTAAGCTCCCCATCAACATACATGCGGTGGATGTCGTGACCTCCCGCGCTTATCTCTATAGTAAGTGGTTCCACCACCGCTATTCGCAGATTAAGGTGGGAACGAGATTTCCTTTTCGTGAAAAATCCCGGCTTACCTTCGCTTTGTGACCCGCCGCCATGATTGTATCATGTAAATGGTGACGGGCTTGTCTTTAGGTGTCTCTTTCTTATTGCCACTCTTCGCTTGTCCTTCCCTTCCTTAATATTCTTGACCAGATGGTCCAATCTACCCTCTTTGACCATCTTGTCGATGAGTTGGCGCAATTGGACACATTCGTTAGTGGTGTGGCCCTTCGCGACGCGGTAATCGCAGATCCACTCCCAACACGCCGATCCTCCGGAGTGCGATTTGTGGTGGTCTCGAAGTTAGCCTTCGCTGCGGTATTTCTTTTGGCGATTTGGTAAGCGGGGTATATTTGTCATTGTCGCGTCCATTCCCTTGGTTGCGATAGTTCCTGTTACGGTTACTATTCCGGTCGTGGATTGTCTCCCGTGTTGTTCCTGACCGTAGTTTGAGTAGCTTCTCTTGCTATCCGCCGCAATGCTTCTCCTTGTACAAAGGACCGTGTACGCCATAACCTCATCGAAGGATTGGGGAATCTGTCATTCAATCTTTTGATAAGTTCCGGGTTCGATTCCATTCATGAACCCTGGGATTTTGAGTACTTCGGGACATGCTTTGACTTGCATGCACTCATCCTTGAAGCGCTCCATGAAAGCGCAGGATTCCCTTGGCGCCGTTTGACTCTAGCGAGTTCAATGGGGTTTTAGCGACTTTTTCGTTGAGTAAAATTTAGGCGGAATGCCTTCCTCAACTCTTCAAAGCCATTGATGCTTCTGTGTGGGAGCTTGTTGAACCAGCTTAGCATACCCACCAGTGTGGAATTGAACATGTGGCACCATACATGTTGTGGCCGTTTTTCAATGGTTGCGGCCGATTCGAAAATTTTAGGTGATCATCGTGGTCACCGCCCATCATAGGTTTTAACATTAGTAGGCATGCGCCTCTTTTTATTCTCCAAAAATCATCGATGCGTCTAGTGAACGCGTCTATTTTCTGACGACGCCATGGGAGAGACATATCCTCCTCTTCTTGCTCACGGTTTTTCTTTTGATTTCCAATGTCCGCCTCGCCGTCCCTCGTTGTCCGAGGAATTACTAGAAGACAGTTCTTCTCTTCGGCGTTCGCCATTGTCCTCGAATTTGTACTTGGGAACTTTCACTGGGGAATATCGCCCCCGCCTATCTTGCGTTCGCGGTTACCAAGTCTAGCGTGGACATTGGTGCGCTCTCCTCTTCCTCAATTTCATTCAGAGGTCGTGAGTCGATGTATCATCTTCCTCGACTCTCCTTCCGATTCTATTGAACACCGGGGTGGCGGTTATCCCTCCCGCTTTCTCCTTCCGACGACGCCGTGGAGATGTCCCAAACTCGGGCCAAAGTCGACCCGAGCATGCGACTCGACTGGTCTTTTCTTTGCTTCCTCTTGCATGAGGATAGCTAGGGCTTCGTAATTTTGAGTGACAAAACTACTTGGCTCTAATTCGAACGACCCCCTAGGATAGGGTATCCGTTTCTATCAACACACCCTTGTTCTTGTCGGGTCGCGCCAGTGCTTTGTGAAGTTAGCTTCTAATACCGATTGGAGTGGAGTAAAAGGAGTCGCTGGATCTCTCGGGTGGTAGTAGTTGTTGCCCGGGTTGTCCCCGAGCGGTTCCACTGCAGGGAAGGCCGAATCCCCCGATCCTCGATTTTAGCAAAGACTGGTTGTCCCGAGATCCGCTGGGAGTTGCCCGCTTGTCGCTTCTTTCCAAGAAAGTCCGATTGCGATCGCTTCGTCATTCTAGTTCTTGGTTCTTAGTGAATGGTCCCACGGATGGCGCCACTTGTTGATGCAAAAGTTGGACGTTCCTTGTTTGGAGCTCCGGTTCCCGCACCAATTGAGAATTGTTGCTTAAGACCTGCGCACTAAGAACGAAAACACCGCTAGGCTTACCGTGGGATTGTCTCCCACGATTATCCTCCGGCGTGAGAGTAAATAATCGGTTTATGGTTTAAGGAGAATTAGGGTTATCGAGCGCACCTTAAACGAGGGATGTGATTCCTTTATATACGCAGGAATCCTTGCCGGTACCGTGTTCCTCAACCTTCGGCATATCCCGCCTTTACGGTTGGGAATGATTATCTATCTCCTTGAAAGATATCGAATATCTATTCTATCAATAGATCCAACTTGGGCCTTCCTGAGCCCAAACATTTAACCCTTTCAGCCAGACGGCCAAGTTAGTATTGGACTTTAGTCGGGTCCACGACCCGGATATAGACTATACGTCATCAAAATAGATTATTCGTTTTGAAAACGAATAATTAGATAATCAACTTTTACAAAACGTGGTTCTGAAACATAGTGTTTGGATTTGATTATGTGGTTTGATATCGCAATAATCAGATAATCGATTTTTAAGTGTTTAGTTAGTCTAATTATTTTATAAGTTAATAGGTAAAATTACCAAAAAGGACATTACTAGATATGATTGAAATTTAAAAACATACAGTAATACTGAACTATCATGTTAAAGAACATATAACAATTTATAATCATTAACATTTATTGAAAATACTATTTTCTTAAACAAATAATACTCTTTTTCTATAAATCTATAATTTACTTCCAAGACCCATAAATACATTCACCTAACTTCATTTTATCTTTTGACTTCATCTTCATCCCCAAAAGTCACGAGCCACAAAAACAGGTCACATAAGCATTTCACTTTATATCCTAAGAGCTTGTTACTTATCTTACCTAAAGTATCTTTGTAAGGAGCAAGATCAATGGAGAATCATGGAAGGTAAATATGGAGTCAATAAAGATGAGGTTTATGAGTTGCTTTTGTTATAAAAGACTCCATCAATATTTATGGTAGAAGAAGCTATTTAAGGGGTAATTTGGTGATCTATCATGTTAAAGAAAATCACGTTTCCAAAAAGCATGTGTCTACCTGCATTTCCCAAACCACGTTTTGAAGTGGACAAAACGCAAAAAATCACTTATCAGATTCTATTTGCCAAACACTATCAAACAGATTATTGCGTTTGTGAAACGTAATAATCAGATAATCAGGTCCATGTCGCAATCCCAAACACCCCCTTAAACTCGTAAATTATTTAATTTTTAATTCAATAAACTCAAAATTTTCTTTTATGATTTCATCTCTTTATTTATTAAGATATACTCTCTCCGTCCCTAAATAAATGTCCACGTTTGACTTTCAAAGTCTTACTTATTCAACTTTGACCTTAAATATTTGTGTTTATCTTATATAATACTTGATATAAAATATATGAATGAATTGTGTTTTAAATGTACTTTAAGTTAGTATAATTTTTATCAAGTATTATATAACACAAAAAAAATATTTAAAGTCAAAGTTGTACAAGAAAGACTTTAAAAGTCAAAAGTGAACATTTATTTAAGGACGGAGGGAGTATAATTTTATTCATGGTCCATTAGGTATGATCACAATTTTCTTACGCTTTTGAAGTCTTAATAAGATGCTTCAAAGTTTAAACGCGTAGCACATGATTTGCAAATTCATGAGTGAAAGATTAACTCTTGTGTGAAAGACATGAACAAGTTATTACCGCAAAGTCAACGTCCACATTTTGCTCCACGTTTGTCAATTATTAAAGGGTTTAAGCTATTAAATAGCTACATACTTTCTCAAATGTTCGATATGACTGCTTTTTTTTCAACCCTGTTAGTAGTGACTTTTTTTTCGTGTCGATATTGGCACTGCATTTTCTCCAAATACGTGGCTTGCCCACCACTTGGTTTTGTGACGTGGCTTGCCAAGTCAATTGGCTTTACGTGAAAAATAAAAAAAATTAAAATTTTAATTTGGAAAAAAAAATTAATTTTTTTTTAAAATTTACGTTAAAAAAAATTACGTTTTTTAAATAATTTTTTTTAATTTTTAAAAAATTTACGCTTTTAAAAAAAGAAAAACCTTTACGCTTTAAAAAAAATACCTTTACGTTTATTTTTAAAGCAGAAAACAAAATTTAAATTTTTTTTAAAAAAGTTTACGTTTTTTTTTTATAAAAAAATGAAAAAATTACATGTTTGGAAATATTATTTTTGAAAATGAAAATTTTTTTTTCCTATTTTTTTTTTTCTTTTTGGAAAAAATTTTCAATATGTTGAAATAGTACAAAAACGAAAGAAAACGGACAAAATGTAAGAAAATCTAAAAAAGAAAAAAATGATGAAAACCGATAAAATCGTACGAAAAACGGACAATACGTAAGAATAACGGACAAAAATCTAAGAAAAATGTAAGAAAATCTAAAAATAGAAAAAAACAGATGAAAACCGATAAAAATGTACGAAAAACAGGAAAAACGTAAGAAAAACGGACAAAAATCTAAGAAAAATGTAAGAAAAACGGACAAAAACGGATGAAAACCGATAAAAACGTAATAAAATAGACAAAACATAAGAAAAACGGATAAAACGTAAGAAAAACGGACAAAAGCTTTAAAAAACGAATGAAAACGGATGAAAAACGTAAAAAAACGGAGGTAAACGGATAAAAAACGAACGAAAACGGACAAAAACGGGTGAAAACTATTATTAACGGAGGACTAACCTAAACTATTATTTGAAAAACGTAAAGGTTTTTTTTGATTTAAAAAACGTAATGGTATTTTTTTTTAAAAAACGTAATTTTATGAAAAAAATTAATTTTTTTCGAATTAAAATTAATTTTTTTTATTTTTTCCACGTAAGTTCCAATTCCACGATAAAGGGTTAAAAAAAAGAAAAACAACAAAAATTCCACATAAGTTTCGATCTATTTATTTGGCTTGCCACGTATGACGTTTGTGACCATATCGACACAGAAAAAAAAGTATACTACCTAACCAGGTTGAAAAAAAAATACATGTACCATATCGGAACATTTGAGAAAGTATGTGGCTATTTGATAGCATAAACCCATTATTAAAAGTTAAAAATAGATCTCTAGAATCTTTGAACACACTGTTCTCAAAATAAATAACCAATAAAACATGACCAAGACCGAATGTATGCTTAAATATGATTATATATTGAAGTAGTTCTATTACAGACAACTACATCTATTATATATTGTTTACGTAATTGTAAATGTTAAATTATATAGTCATGTCTTTATATTTTTTTGAACGAATATAGTCATGTCGATCACTGTCCTTTTTAAACGAAATGCTAGGTCACAGTCACAACCAACTCTTAATATAATTTTCACACCGGATGAGTACTAAAATACGTACGTTTTCTTAAACATGGATCTCAATCATCTATTTCAGTAACCATCAAGATACATTGACTAAGTTGTATAAACGTGACATATCAACTAAAATGTTAAAACTTGCATAGTTTGATTTCTCGTTATGTGAGAACTTGTGATTAGAAGAAAAACTAACCAATTTCAGTAAAATCTAACATGTATTTCGATATCAAATAGTATTAACAATTAACCCAACCTAATAAAAAATGGGTCATATTAACACCAAAAGTTTAAATATATGTAAAAATAAGGAGTTATTGTAATTGTGTGATTATTATTTGTATTAGTGTGGGCTTTATTGTGACGAGACTAAACAATTATGGCCTATGCGTCTTTAATAAACTTAAAGAAAAAGAGTAAAGTGAGCCAATGATAAAGAGTGATATAAAAGAGTAAAGCGAGCTAATGATAAAGAGTGATTATTTGTTGGGCTAATTCAGTGCTTACTAGTATGTGCCTATGATTTAAACATAAAATATCTTAAGTGTAAAAACAATCGCAGAATGCAAGAACATTTATGGAGTCATTTTTTGAGTTTTTCAAAGACAAAGAAGAAGTCTCATCACTTACTGAAGTGGCACTACAAGATAAATGTCATTTAGTGACTGAAAAAAAGTGTCAGAAAAAGCCTAAAATCAGTCACTAAAGGCATTTTGGTCTTCTCCCACTGAAAAAAAAAGAGACACTAATGGAACAATCACTAAAAGTCTTTTATGACGCTTAATATCAGTCACAAAAGGTCTGTTAGATTTTATGTCTGATTGTTATGTGTCACTATAGGTCCCGAAACAAAAACTTAAAACAATTGTTAGTGACCAATTATTCAAGAATCAGTCACTAAAAGTCTTGACCAATTTTTTTCCATTTCTACTGCATTTTCCCATTTTATATGTTGTATTTGTTTACAAAGTATATAAAACAAGTAAAAAACAACTCAAATTCATAAATTCAAAAAAAATTGTAAATCATCAAGCATTAAAAAAGAAAGACGATTCTTGTGAAACTAACAAACATGCCCTGACAAATTGAAACACTAACTTTATTGCTATAAAAACATGAAAAATACATATGTTGTGGACAAAGCGATCATGTATCGTATGTTTATGAGATGATAGTTGGGGCGAGAACGGCCTCTCGCTTTTTAATCTTGTTAAAAGTATCTTATCTGGGCCAACAAGATCGGACACGTGAGACACTGTTGTACCGTATGCACTCCAAGGTAAAGTACACGAGAACCGTGTTTCGAGCACAAAAATTAAACCGATGAATAACAGTTTGAAAACATAAAACACAAATAAAGATAAAAGTCGAAGCACTTTATGCAAACTTACCATCCAGATGTTGTCAACACCACCAAGAACGGCAGCAGCCAACTTTGATCTAAATGGATTCCATACTCAGATTCAACCTTTGTTCCATCTTCATTCTATAGACAAACCAAAATTTAATTTATCAAGATCTTTTACTCAAGCCGAGCTTATGTACAATCAAGATTATCAGATCTTCTACTCTAAAAGACTGTTCTTTTGAAAAATCTTAAAATCAAAGATACTCTTCTACTCTAGAAAGAAACAAGGTTCATAAACAAAACAGGTTTAATTTAGTTAGCCTTATGCGCCAAACATGCCATAAACTAAGCTAGTATTAAAATTTTCACTGAGTATTTGGATTAGATTATGTTTGTAGGCTTATTCAACTCTAAAAAACTTCATAGCCCATTTTCCGGTATGTTGAGCTTAAGACAAGCTTTATGGATTAAAAAAATGTATAAGCTAACTAAAAAAGCTCAACATACAAAAAAGTGTGCTTATAAGCTATTCAAATTTAAAATAAACAAATAAGCTGGAAAATCAAGCTAATCCAAACACCCAAAAAAACAATAAATAGCATCAAGATGCAAAATTTTTTAAGCATTTTAAACATAAACAATATAATTCACTTTTAACAAGATTAGAATAAAATTTAAAACTTTATCTTGGTGTTTTGTTTAAACTTGTTTTCAGACTTTTAACTTTATTGCTATGATGTTTTGTTTAAACATGGTCAATATTTCATTGCAATTGGGTAAAAAAGAAACGGGTCAAATGGGACTTACGTGTTAGCATCACCGAGAGAAGCCCGTAACTTGACCAAGTGAGCCATCAGCCTTTGCAAAGACTGCATCAACATTCTACGAAAAACAAAATACTTCGATCAATATAAATCTCAATTACAAGATTGGGATGTTTTAAACAAGTCATATGATATTAACATCGATTCATGTAAACAGATTATGCAAGTAAAATATGTCCGCCCACATACCGCCGATTGCTTCCTCGGTGAATAGGTGCCAATACAAAGATGCCAACGTACACTTCTGCTAGCACATTCTTATCATAAAGTGCCTTTCCCAACTCCTTAGCCTTATGACTGACACATACAAATAATATAACAAAAAGTAGCCGGGACGAAAGCTCTACAGTGGCACATGATTCTAAAAAGAGGGAGTGAACCATTGTGCGAAGCTCACTACCCATTTTTGAGGCGATCCAAAACATATTTTGTTTTTCGTGTTCGACGAGGACTGGCTGGATACGTTCTCAAGAATTGCTTCCACAGTGGCAACAAATATCTTCATGAAACAAGCTTCAGATTGACTTCCACGCGGAAGATACTCGAGAACTCTTAGGAGAGGTATGTACAGGTTCCAAGATAGGATGGGAGGTTGCAAAGGGGCAACAATGATATCGGAAGATCAATCAAAGATGAACTCAAAGGAATTAAGCCATAAGCAACTTTCCATGCACAAAGCATCGAGGCAATCCCTTGGGCAGTAGCTTCAATGGTTGCTTCAGTTGTCTCTGAATAACATGTGCGGTTCCATTTTAGAAGATTAAAGGAATGAATACGATCATTAAGAAAGTTGATGAAAGTTTATACCGCTTTTATGGGTTGAAACATAATCACCCGTAGGTTCTTGTGGTACTTCAACTCCTTCAACTTGGCTAAGTGGAGGAAAACGCAAGGCGTGTGGGATAGTATTCGAAAAGCAAATCACCGCTGCGTCTGCCGCAATGCCTGCTCTCATGGACATCGCAGTCCTGATTGCACGTAGGAAGTGCAAATGCATCCAGTTTCTAGGAAGCTATATTGATATATCAGTTACATAACTCTACTGATGATATATCCTAAATAGTTATCGCTTATTTTTGTAATAATGCCAACAATTAACTTACCCTCATGCCAGTTGCATAATCTTCTGCTGCTCTGAGGTGCTCTACGAGTTGAACAAAGCGATCAAGAGCATCCGGTGCCCATGACGGTGGTGCTTCTAAGAGTCCAAGAAGTAGTATTTGGGTGGCACTTGACCGCAATAGCATAGTATCTAAACCATGAAAACATGAAATGTATAAAGAGTGATGTTTAGAGGCTTTGGTAGAAAAACAATACAGTATCATATATTGTGCAGTATTTATTACCTGTGAAACAATCTTGCACCAGCACCATTAGCTACAGCCCACCTTGGAGGAGGAGGAAGTATTTATTGGCCTGCAACAAGGTGCTCATCCATGGCTGTTGTTGGAGGAGGAAGTAATAGGGCAGGAACTGCGGATGCTTTCCAGATCCACGAGAAGAAGCCATAACTGAACATATAATTAAGTGTTTGTTATACATCTTTCAACAAGCAATAATATTGCACACTTTTAACGAGAACATATAAACAATACAGTACATATGGGATAAAATTAAATTAAATTAAATTAAAAACGGACATTAGCAAGAAACTATTGTTAATGAGCTGATAAAACAAGCATTTTATTGATGGGTGGAATGTGCATACGTAAGAGTACATGAATATGTCATACCAAAATCGGGGGAATTGTTGGACCTATACATTGCTATCAATTGGTATGCATCATGACCTCCACTTCAAATAAGGCAAAACATTCTTTAAATAACTCCCTTCCCAACTCTTAGCAACATGAAACAAATATAACTGTTATGGAACATAAGGGAAAAAAATTGAACTACTTAAAGTGGCTAAAAAATCATCAAAGTCTGCTCATGAAAAATCATCATCTTTAATAGAATAATGTGGCCCTTTTTCCTCTGCTTTTGATTTGTAGCATCACGTTTTTGTAATCTACATTAAGAAGATACAGTCATTACCTTTAGTATGATTACTATATATAAACAACAAACATGTAATTGAAATCATCAAGCTAACTTACTGGGCAACCGGGAATGCTTCGCATGTTTAAGCCCTTTTGTATCACAATTATTGTAGTTTAGTCTTAAAGGCCACTAAAAACTTATTGATCAACCGGTGAAAATTATAGACGAATTATATGTCATGTAAGTTCTCATTAAGTGCAATGTTGAGACTCTATTGCAAATACTAACATCAAAATTGCTTTAACCAAGATCTCTGAAATTGTTTCAAACACATTTATGCTAACATCGCCGCAATTTGGGAGCCAAAATGCACAAAGAACTAAGGGACTTCAACACTTTATTCACACTTAGGCCACTCGTGAATCATCTTGCAACACTAAGAGCTCTTCTAACAACGGAAAGACTAAGAGATTCGTGTACTTTATAAATAAAAACTAGTAATGCTCATGGAAGTTTATGAGCGGCAAATCAATTGACGTTTCCAATAAGCTCAGTCAAGATCTACAAAATTCGCTAGTGTATCTCTTTATCTGTTTCAGGTTTCTAATATCCCATTTCTTAAGAAGTGCTTACAGAAAATTTGACAAACACCTTGTGTGCATTAAAGTCATCAATAATTGCTTAAACTAATCAAAATTTGCAATATTAACTCATATAGTACCAAATTATCATCAAACCTGAAATCGCATAATTATGTAGCATAATTACCCTAACTAATAGCTTAATACAAATTCCAAACAGAATTGAATTGAAGATAAACAATCAATCACGACAAAAGAAAACACATTAAAGAGATAATAGTATACTATCCATTAACAAAGAGGATCCCGTGATGATGATCTACAACGACCGGCGAGATCGATGACAATAATCCGGTGGCAATGACGGTGATCATTACGATGATCCGGTGACGGCGAATGACAGTGTTCGGTGAAGACGTCCGTGAAGAGGCTCCGGTGACAATGATCTGATTGAGAGGAATTGAGAGGATAGGAGCTAGGGTTTTGAATAATTTTTCCCAAATTGAGAGAATGGAAGTTATGTTAGGGAAAAAAGAGAGAGAATGGAAATGAGTCAAATGACTTTTGTCAATTATAAATCGTTTATACATTTTACTTTTGCATTTCAGTCCGAAAGAGTCATAAAAATGATTTAGTGACTATTGTGCTTTTCAGTGGCAATTCCTTCAGTCACCAAAAGGCATTTATCTTGTAGTGTGGTATTCAACACGTGTAGTACTGGCCCAAAAGGACAATGTCTCACTGACTCTCCATAGACCTCCTAAACATCAAGAGCATTATGAACCTTGAGCATTCTGAACCTTGATGCTAATGAAGAAAGGAGGTAACACCTCCTGCTCTGTGTAAAACATGAGAAATGGAAGGCAGTTATCTTCCTGTGTCGTCTTTTGTTATAATCGACCAGGGTAAGATTGTATTTTCCACTAGTTTTGGTACTTTGTCACATTGAGCCGTCATGATAAAGCTGCCTTGCAAATTGGGTCCTATATTGTTCTCTTATTACATAACAAGTCCCAATTAACTTTATTATTTAACTCCGCTAAAGTGAGACTTTTCCTTTTATTCCACTAAAACAATAGATTTATCCAATAACGTAATAGATAAATCCACTAATATATTCTTTAAAATTCGGGATGTTACACCTATGTCCTTACTCAATTGCCAAGATCACACTAACAAACATGATGCAATTGTTTTAGATGTCTCTTAATTATGGAAAGATCTATAGTCTCTCTCCAAGGTTAAAGAATCTCTTTCTTGGACCGCTGTCTCACGATTATCATCACTTGAGTCTTCTAAAAAACACCATAGCCTCTAATGTGTAAACCATAAAAAAATAGTTTGACTCGTTAATGCAACGAGCATCCACTTCAGGCTTTAAGGGTGCAGTAGGTCATGAGTCTGCTCCTTCAATCTCTGAATCTTCTGCCCCAACAACTGCTAAGAAGGAAAAGGAGCCTGAAAACACACTTACGGCCATTTTTGTCATCCCCTAAGCCAAAATACCATGCTTCATTATCTCAACTGGTAGTATTTCAGCAACTCCCCTTAAACATCTGAGGGGGAGAATCACGAAGAACTAAAAAGTTGGCACTATGTGATTCCTCAGGATAGTAACCGAACCAAGCTCGTATCTCTCAAAGAAATCTTTGGTCCTATCAACACATCTACTTTGAAAACCTTATTACTCAAGAAGTTGGTAGTGTTGGGGATCTACATGTTTAACCAAGATACCAGATGGTTAAGGATCCTGTCAGCTAACTCATATTATATCAGCTATCCACTGGGGAAATGGTAAAATGAACAGCTGATAAGATTTAGGAGATAATTGATGAAGAGGAAAGAAAGAAGATGCTAAAAGAAGATAAGTTGCCTCAACAATAGTTACTGCTGAAATCTACAAAGAAGAACTAAAGGTGGTCAAAAAGGGTGCGAAAGCAGCTAAGAACTTGGCTCAGCTTCAAGCTGCTGAGTTAGAAGATTACAAAAACACATAGGAGAAGAAGCTTGAGAACAAACCAGATTAGTGGGATATCTGCAAGAAGTTCATAAACAACCTAAGGAATCCATGGCAAATCATAGAAGTTTTCATTAGGAAAAGTACCAGTATGCCACTCTCAGTAACTATCAACTGTGAAGTTATTGACAACTTCAGTTGGAGAGTTCTTGTATACAAAGAGTGGAATATGATGGTGAAGGTCTTGATTTAAAAGAATGGAGACAATGCTAAGGAACTGAAAAGATCTAAGACTTGAAAAGCTTAGAGAGATCGAGTGACATTTGGGGATCATGATGGATGAACCTCTTCAGATGCAGACCATGCATCTAGTTCAACTCAAACTTCAACAGAAGAGGAATAGACCAACAAGTCAACCTGAACCGAAATATATGTTCTTGGACTTCATTGCAACAGACTTCCTCCTGAAAGAGTTCAATTCGTAGAGGGACATGTTATAAAAACTCTTAGCATGGCATATGCTTCACTGATGAGTTCAACAAACAAGCTTTTCAGAGACTCTTTAATCTAAGCTAACTGGGTACTAAATACCTATTAATCTTCAAGGTTGCAGCATGTGCGACAAAGACTACCGAGGCCTTAAAATTTGCAAAAATATTAGAAGATGAAATTAAAAAAAATGATAACTGACACTTCCTTCTATCTAAAATAGTTAAGTTGGAACTGATAGAAATTCGTGAAGAACAACTCTAATTCTGACTTTTGTAACACTGAATGTTAATGAATCATTTGTCAATTGTGTTCTTAAGATCAATTAAACTTTCCATCATTAATTATACCAGTTTGTAAGAAGAAGTTGTTTTGCTCACTTACATCTGATCAAACACTTAGGTCATTCGTATATCAAAATATGAGGAGATTGTTGGGCCAATTCAGTGCCAAATAGTCTTTCACTAGAATTTGAACATAAAATATCCTAAGTGTAAAAGTAGCCCATGAATGAAAGAACATTCAAGGAGTCATCCTCATAGTTCTTCAGAGACAAAGAAGAAGACTCACCACTTAGTATTGAACCAAAATAAGATGATGGAGTAAATGAGATATGAAAATGCCTCACTCACGCCTCACTGATCTCCTCAACATCAAGAGCATTCTGAACCTTGATACTTATGAAAATATATATTTAGAAATGTTTTAGCGGAAACTTTCTTGGAAAGATATGTAGAAAAACACTTATCGAGAAAGTCAAAGGAAAGTACAAGAATTGATATAAAGAGAAGAAAAGTTGTCAACACTAAAGTGAGATTGAATACATTCTAATAATAGAATCATTTATTGCACTAAGGTAGCAATGTCCTACATAGTTAAATGTTTGACACGTCCTTATTACCTTACGAGTAACCACCTTGAACTATGTCTATATAAGAGAATGTTTTAAAAGACTAAATGCAATCTCTTGCAATAAATTTGAAGCACATTTAAGTGTATTTAGTCCTCCATAGGACTAAGTTCCCGAATAGATTCAAAGGTTAGCATAATTTTTACATAAAAATTAACTTTGGTTTATGTGTTTAAGTTAGTGAGGAGATTATCAAACAATTGTTATTCAATTTAGATTGTTATTCCGCGAATAATCTTAGTAATTTTTTTGATTTATTTTTAATAAAAATTTAAACGTTGAAAAATAGTTGTGTAAATTTTTGTTACTTGTTTTGATCTCAAAGTGTTTTTAGATACTTCGTATGCATGGAACTGGTAAGATAACTTAAGTTATTATTTGTAATCAACTAGTTATAATACCCGTGCACGCACGGGGTTTTGACAAAAAAATTTATTCTGTATTAATACTGAATATTGTATCTTTAAAGGTAATTGCATATAATTATATAATTATAAGTTTCGTGCACGCACGAAGTTTACATATAAATCAAATTTATTTTAACATTTTAGTTCAATATATACATATATAAGAATTTGTCCATGAAAATTGTGATATAAGTACAACTAATACTTATGTACGAGTTTTTTATTATGCATTAATACCCATTAGAATTTGTTAAAATATTTGTACAAATTTCTGTTAGGTAACTCAAGATTTAATTTTATTTAGCTGACAAAGATGTTGATGTTGTTATTTAAATTTCACTAATAATATTATGTTGTACACATGATGCAAGTTTAATAGCACATAATGAACGTTGATAAATTTAAAGTATACTCCTTAAAAAAATTTAAAAATATTTTTCTAGATATCCTTATATAAATAAATAAGAATTACATGAGTCATTGTTATATGTACAATCGCGTATATTTATTTTCATATTAAAGTAACCCGTGCTTACAATTTGATAAGTATATTCCCGTTTTCAGTAATGCGTATATTTATTTTTATATTAAAGTAACCCGTGTTTACAATTTGATAATTATATTTCCGTTTTCAGTAATTTAGCCGTATTTAAATTGTAAACTCGTGTCCATATAGGTGAAACTTTTAAAAATGAAATAAATGAGTTCTTATTGAACGTATATAGTAAAAAAATTGATACTTATAATCTTATGCAAATTTATATGTTGTTATTTTAAAACAACATATACATTGTATTTTTTAAGATATAAAGTATAAATGATATAAATATAAAGGGTATTTGTTTATAATTCAAAGTTATTAAAAAAATGGAGGCTTATAATATTACACTTAACTCTATATAATTTTTAAAAATTCAACCAATAAAGTTTTATTAATTACCTTCTCCTTTTTAAAGTTTTTGTTTTCACAAATTTAACACTTATATTTTTATGTATTTTTTTTATCAACCAAATTTCCCTACCAAATTTATTAAAGTTGACCAAAATCATTTTAATTTTGACTTTTATTTACCAATCACATCATACGATTTTGCTTACATGACGAAATCGAGCTCTCATATTGGCCCAATTGTTTTTTAAATAAGCATGAATTGACAAAATAACTTCAAAATGATGTTATTCCTTTATTATATAAAAGATTTAGGGTCAAAGGAACAATAATAATATTAGAGGGGCTAGCTGTAAAACGATTAATTCCATCAATAAATTTGGCTTTGATTGGTTCGCACATGTGGACTTGCTTAAATATCGTTCACACATGACGTTATGTGGAGTTGTAACCTTGTGACGTCAAGACAACACTGTTTTAGCCAAGTTGGAATTTAAGAATAAAACTAATTCACATAGCAATAATTAAGGAGGCTATAAATAGATCAATAAGGTTGACTCTAATATCAATAACCAAAAATGAGAAGCAAACTTACTAGCATGCTTGTACACAACATATGTAGATTAAGAGTTGTAAATACTACTGCTAGAAGAACAGTTCATGCCGAATCCGAATCAAGAATCCTAACTCGGGATTCTGGTACGGATTTGGCAGATTTGCTTGAGGAGAAGCTGAATACTGAGCTTCCAACACAAACCAAAAATGTCGCTTCTATCTATAGGGTTCCAGATCATTTACGTTCAGTTGAACCTAAAGCTTATGAACCCAATATCGTTTCCATTGGCCCATACCATCATGGAGCAGATCATTTACGAGCCATGGAGAGCACAAAATGGAACTTCTTTCATCGTCTCTTTGATCCAAGAAATCCCAATAGGCCTAACTTGAATAGAGTAATTGGTGAACTGAAAGGAATCGAACACAAGGCTCGTGGCTGTTACTCGGAAGATTTGAAGGTTAGCAGTATCATGTTCAATACCATGATGCTTATAGATAGCTGTTTCATCATAGAACTTCTTAGAGAAACAAGGGAGGTCGATTTTAGTCAAAAGTCGATACACATAAAGAGGTGGATGTTACCCGTCCTCCAACGTGATCTGATCATGCTTGAAAATCAGCTCCCTTTGTTTGTTTTGAACAAAGTATATGACTTAACAAATTGTAAAGACAAAGAAGACACGGATTTGAAAGAGCTTGCCCTCAAATTCTTCGAATCGTTGATGTACCAAGATCTAGATACATCAGAAAATAGTTCTTGTTCTCTAAGTGTAAAAGACTACGGCGGAAGTCATTTTCTTGATCTATTTCGAGCAAGTATTTGTCCAACTGAAGTTCTGAAAGACGCGTTTCCCCCAAAAGAGCCGAACATGTTTCGCTCAATAACAGATTTAAAAGAGTCTGGTGTTAAGCTTAAGAAGGCAGAAAAATGTCAACCATTAGATGTAAGTTTTAAAAAGGGGGTTTTAAAGATCGCTCCAGTGAGCATGGATGACTACAAGTTCACGTTGTTCCGAAACATGGTAGCCTTTGAGCAGTGTCATTTAGGTTGCAAACCACAAGTAACAGCTTATATATTCTTTCTTGATAGGCTGATTAACTCTGCTAAGGACATAGAGTTGCTTCACTATGCAGGGGTCATGCAGCATACATTGGGTGGAAATAAACACGCCGCAAGACTAGTGAACAGTCTTTGTAAAGAGGTAGCTGGGGCAGCTGATGATTCGTACTTACACAACGTTCTTTGGAAGATTAATTGCTATTGCAACAATGGTTTGAATCAGAAGAAGGCGAAACTGAAGCACGAGTATTTTTACAATATATGGGTATCACTCTCGACTGTTGCCGCTATTATACTAATTTACCTTACCATACTCCAAACGGTCTCTGCATTAGGAGATAAGGATGCACGCGGTCATATAACTGGAAATGGATTTTGGTTGGCGATTGCAGAAGCTTTTTCCGTACCAATCAATGGTGTTAAACCATCTAAGGACCCATCCATGGGTGTGACTGCTCGGAACAAGAGCTTTACTGAATGGTTCATAGGTTTACCAGAACCTAAATTATTTTCTTTTTTGGTGAAAAACGAACCTGAATTAGAATTATTGATGAATATATCTTTATAAAATCTAGGAAGTATTACTATACATACTCTCATATTATATTTTCTGCATCTGTATCGATTGAAGGGTGCGTTTGGTATACTCTCATGAATAACAATGGGTATGTATTTATGAAACACTCATTCCTACCTCTTTAGATGTGTATGGAGTATGGAATATATGTATCATTCATTACCATAGTAGTGGCCCTCTCATTTTAGACAAACACTTTTAATCACTTTGATAGTCATAGTTTCATTCCGATAGTGGGATACCAAACGCACCTAAGTATATAGCAATGAATCATTCCCATTGATGTGTAGTTCATACGACATTTCCTGATCCATGTTTTTTGGACAATTGGTTTCGACTGCTACATAATGCAAACTATTACACCGACAAGACATGTTTACACAGTGGCGGACCCAGGATTTTCAAGGGCGGGGGGCAAAAAAAATTTTTTTGATAAAATTTGTGATGAACTTTAATAAAAAGGTCATAAAAATTTTTTTTACACTAAAAATTGATAGATTAAGATAGAGATCTAAGGTTTTTACATTGTTTGATGTTAAAGTGGGGGGCAATTTGATTTTATAATGGGGTGCACTTTAATAAAATGGTCATAAAAAAATTTTTTTTACACTAAAAATTGACATTTTTTGGCGAACCATGGAAGGCACCGCCCCCCCTATCCTCTATGTAGTTCCGCCCCTGTGTATACACTATTTTAGTATTGATTCTAGAAGTCGAAACAACTAGGTTCAAAGACATATTAGATATTATATGCCGATTCAGAAACAAAACAATTCATTAGTATTATATATATTAACTAAAAGGCGGGGAATGATTCTCCACACGCCACGTGTCCCAAACAGTGTGAACACATTTAATGCCAACTTTCGTAAGTTGGCAAAAATAGTCCCTGATGTTTAGGTGCCGTTGCAAAGTAAGTTCAAGTTGGCAAAAATAGTCCTTAAGGTTTCAGTCAGCCAAAGTAAGTCCTTTATAGCAATTTGGCAAAAATAGTCCATATCCAAATTCACGGCTACAAAACCAATCCCGCTGCAACGCGCGGGTTTCCACACTCGTATATACTAAAAGGCAGGACATCAACTTTTGCAATGCAAGCATTAAATGCAAACTTTCCCAAATTGACAAAAATAGTCTCTGAGGTTCAAGTGGCGCTGCAAAATAAGTCCTGCATCATTAATTGCTATCTATAGCAATCTGGCAAAAATAGTCCCTAAGGTTTAAGCGACGTTGCAAGATAAGTCCTAACCAAACATTAAATGCAAAGTTTCACAACTTGGCAAAAACAGTCCCTGAGGTTTAAGTGTCGTTGCAAAGTAAGCCCTGTAACATTAATTGCTATCTATAGCAATTTTGCAAAAATAGTCCCTAAGGTTTAAGTGTCGTTACAAAGTAAGTCTTTTGAAGCCAATCCCGCTGCATCGCGCGGGTTTCTACACTCGTTAGTACTAATCAACTTATCAAAAATTTAGCACGCACCTAACAAAGTATGTAGTCATCGTAAAATACAAATTATGATATCAAAGCCAACAAAACAGATCTTGACTTTGTGATTATAACAACATGGTAGGTGACTTGGTTCATTGAATCATTGTGAAGTCAACCAAGTCATCACAAAAATATACTTTTCAATATTACTACAGGACATGGCCTTAAAATATTTAGTTATTTACAATAGTTTTTTTGGCAAATTCAATCCACTACTAGAGGCACCAATTTTTTTAATTGCTGTACATTGGGCTCATTCCAAGCCCGATGAGGAACCTGTTTGATACTAATGTAGACATTTGGGTTGGTTTCTAAAGATTAATAAAGTTGGGTAGCATTTTATTATAAGAAATTCACCGACCCAATGTATTGTGTTCAAATTTTCTTTTAAACACAGAAAGATATTAATGGTAAGCTTCGCTAAAACCTCTTGCAATTTTATTATTTTTTTCCATGGGCCGGACTGCCGGATACATTTTATAAACTTTGGAATAGCAGAAAAAGACCTCCATTGTCACCATAAATTGTTTTAGTTAAGTTGCAACATAATGTGTTGGGCTCAACTCGAAATCTACACAGCCACTCTAGTTGACTGGAAGCTTTCAACTATAACTTACCATCACTTGAAACTTACTAGAGACCCAAATGCTTTGTTGATACTAATGCGGGAGAGGTTGTTACAACTTACATTCACCACCATAAAGTTTTCTAAAAGAAAGGCAAACTCACTACAACAAATTAGCTAAAGGTACAAAATTTTCTTCAGACATTTTCATACACTTTTAGGCTATGTTTGGCGTGGAGCTTTTCGGAGTGATGAGCGTTGAGCAACGAGTTTTTGATTTTTAGTGTTCGTTTGACAAAAGAGCGGTGAGCTTTGCTATTTTTTTAGTAATGCTCATTTTTTCAATGCTTCTTTAAGAAGCAGTGAGCGGTGTGGCTACTGCTCCCAACTACTACTTAGAGCTCACTGCTACTTTTAACAAACACTTACACAAAATAAGATTGTGAACTTGACTTCCTCTTACATAGTTGCATGACAAATATATCCTTGAAAGTTGATCTATGCATTTTTAGTGCAGAAATTTTGGTAGCAACTCCCCAAACCTATAGTCATGAACTTTAAACTGAAAGAAACAAGGTGTAAAATTAAAACTGCGTGTATCGTGTACTGATTTTGAAAATAATGAGTTTAAAAATCTTCGAACATTTTATCCACCATTCAAAAGGTCTGCCATGGTCCATGGACATATATTTTTATCCACCATTCAATATTTCATAGAAAGAACAAGTATGTGTAACCCGCCGCGATGCGGCGGGATTTTTTATGGTGTTTCTAGGTTCCCTGATAGTGCTTTCAACAATGTGGTTTTCCTACATCCTGGGGGACCAAGAAGCAGAGTAATCCTGCAAAAATGACCCCAGCAAAAATCAAATATAGACTGGTTTAGGACTAACAGTGTTATGCATAAAGTACATTAGCTAAGAAGAGTAACTTTGGTTATTTGGATTCTACATTACAGAAGGTTAGAGAAAGTAAAGTCGCATTCCTACCTTCCTAGCTTGATGACGCCACTCACATCGTTTAAGATGGTTATATTAGCCCGTTTAGACTTTAAACCAGGTATCATGACAGTGCCGTATTATAAACTAAAAGTCAAAGGTTACCGCAGATTCGGTAGTGGAGCCATCATAGCATTCAAACCCAAACTACTATCAAAAGGCCTATATCATTACAGTTATAATGTTACTAATTATCTAATGCGTATACATGTATTAATTATCTAATGCGTATACATGTTTCAGGTTTTTTTAAACATTTTTTTACAGAGAGCTGAATACGACAATTAAGCTTCGAATCATATAACCCTATAATGGTACTGAAATAAGCTGATTAAGATATCTGTAACGAATGTTACGTGGAAAGTGTAAAAATGACCTCTCTTGATGCCTAAACTAACCTGAATACCTCTCGCTAAACTTCCTTTTTTAGCGTCTGTATTCTCCTCTGTTAATACTTGTGGCCCGACAACATCATAAACAAAACATTTAGATGCACTAATGTACAGAAAGGGTCTCAAGCTACAAATGTCGAAAGTAGACATACCTGTTATTGAACATTCAGTCGCCAGTGTTTTCTTGTTGGACCCGTACATGCCTGCAAGTTTAAAGCATAAAGTCAAGTATAGAAAGGGTCTCAAGCTACAAATGTCGAAAGTTGCTGCCGCTGATGCAGACGCATACTTTGGTGTTTTGGCTAGTGTTAACAAAATTGTGAAACGAAATTTCGAACACATGCTTCAATGTTTGTGCAACTGAAATATCACATTCAAAGGTGTTTCTTTCAAATGCTTTATATACCCAATTAAACAAAACTGTTACTACGCATTACAAATAATAAAACATTAAACAATTATTTGGCAACATAAATGTTGAAACATATTCGGTCCAGCTTCAAAACCATGAAATACAGAAACTTAGTAACCATTCACCTTATACGCTGACGACACATGTTCCAGCCCCATTTAGTCACTTAAAACCCATCTATTTCAGGCCCCAAACGCAACCGTCGTAGACCCTGTACCGCATTCTTGAGGCCATCGTTACAGTGGTTATAAAAAAAAAATAAGTGATAGTCGCGTTCTTAAGTTTTTAGCCGTTTACTTATGGAAACAACATTTGCCAAAAATTTCTAAACGCAAAAATGATCCGTACTTGAGCCAGTGATCATTAGAATACACAAATAGCCTCTTGATAGAAAATCGGAAACGGTAAGGATGTCCTTTTACCTGCAAAATAGATCAACGGCATAAGTCAATGTATAATGCAATATTTTTGCATGGATTATGAAAACGCAAGGCTTTTTAACGCTTGCTATTTTTTTAGGTTATTGCAAGCGCGAAGCTAGATGCTACTGTTGTAGGAAAGCAGGGTTTAGTTTACATAAAACATAAAACTTACACTCCTATACAATCCGTACCACTGCATCTTATTTTCGTTTCGTAAAAAAAAGTGTACACTACATATCAGTACATACCTAATAGCTGCACATGGCTATAACTTCTGTTGGTGTTTCTGTTTTGTTTGTTGCGTAAGCATACTGTGACACACTTGGACTACGCTCTTCCAGTTGCTGTTGCCGCTTTCTTTGTTCCATGCTTGAGTCATATATTTGAATACTTATATTGCTGTTCAAACAACATAAATTATGGAATCATATATGATAATAAACATAAGGGGTGCTTGGCTAAGGTTATTCGAGGTACTCAATCGTGTGCCTGTTTGCTTATTGAAGAGCTAACAAAGTTTTTTCATTACTTTTTAGCAACTGTTAAAAATGGATCCAAAATATATTATAAGTCATGACAAACATAAAGAGTAGTGACCTCGTAGTCTTGACAATTCAGCCCGACCCATATCCAACTTGAACTTGCAATTGTTTGCGGTGGAGATAATCATGCCACCATCTTGTTATTCTGAAAACAAATGTTACTAATGAATACTTAAGGCCACCATCAACTAAAAAAAGTATATATGTATCCAGTTACTGTGTATATATTTTATCTAAGAAAGAACCTGAAGCGCCATACGTAGGTTCAGTTCGTTATACACCGTTGCTTCATCCCGTATAAACCCTCAAGCACTCTGCAAATCAGAAATGGCAAAAAGGTGATTTAGCTTAATCTGACCTGTAATTCATATAATAATCAGCACTACTTGGCATAAGCAGTGAACAACAAAATATTAAAAAATGAAAAAAAAGAAAAGAAATAAAAGTCCGAAAATCGAAGAAAAACAAACAAAAAAACTTACTCGGACCCATTAGGTATTTGCAGCACTTCCCATCATCATTTGGTAAATCTCAGGTTCATGATTATGATTTAGTACAGTTAAGAGATAGTACATTTTCGGATCACAAATTTTTTAAGCCCGATAATAGTAGTCACTACCTTAGTTCATTAGCACACTAAAACTTTACCTTATTAGCCCGCCAAAATTTGTGCAAACCATGAAGCAGCTACTTCAGATAAAAGTAGATTAACAGTTTAGGTCATCGCTACATTTGTCGAACTCTCACACTCCTTTCCAACTCAAATCATAATTGGATTTAAAATAATAATAATAACCAAGTTTATACTAAGATAAAAACTATACTAAAAGTAATTAAACGCATCCTATAATGTATATATCAGATTATGAGAATAGAAATGAAGTTACCGAGGATTATCAAGTTTTAGAACATGTTGGATCAACATGACTGCAAAACATGAAGGACATATAGGAAGAACTATTTCGGTCGCAAAGTGTCCATACTCCATAGCCTGCAAAAAAATATATATACTGAGTAATAATTTTTTATCACCAACAGTTTAACTTCACACAATGTCTTTATAATCTTTAACTCAAGGCATGTAACTATTCAATTAAATGTAAGCTTTAGCTTGTAACAACTCCAAATCAGTTAGAATAAAACTATTTAAAGGATATGGGTCAAACGGGTAGACATTTGGTAAAAAAGAAATCTATCATTGACCTGACCCGAAAAATTAAAGGACGTTGAGATCAACCCGGGGTTTTATTCAACTGGTTTTACTTCTTATGCTCAATTTGGTTCTTTCCAAATCCGGGGTTTTATTCAACTGGTTTTACTTCTTATTCAATTTGGTTTTAAGAGGTTCTACTTCTTATGCTCAATTTGGTTTTGAAGATACGATTTGAGTCGGCGTAAGATTCAAAAGATCCACAAATTTGGAAAGAACTTGCTATAAAAACAGTGATACATAACTACAAACTGATATATCAAAACTACGCCTTAAAATCGCGATAACTCGAATATAGTTGACTCCACCAATTCAACATGCAAACTGATAAATTGAGTCATTCACCTAGCACTATATACTACTCATACTATATACAATTACAATAATTTATTCAACTGACAGAGAATAAGAAGTAGACCTGCACTTGCGTTGTCGGTACCGAGGAAGATTGAGCGACGGTGACGTGCGATGGTGCTGAGCTTAGCGGGATAGGAGGTTTTCATACTGAATTTACCTGAACATCTTTAAAAGAAACAACCCTATTAGTTACCTTAATAAAAAAATTAACTAAAATTAAAAAAAAAAAAAAAAATCACCTGTAAAATTAAAAACTGATGATACCCATATGATTTTCAACATGTGAAAACAATTTAACCAATAAGCATTAAAAAAAACCGAACTCAATCGCCCCACATAAGAGATTAGCTCTTGTCACGCGTATCAATTTCAGGAAACCGCAAAAATTTGTTAATGTTCTGGAGATGAGATGATAAGAATGGGAGGCGGTGGTAGTCGTAGATGCTAGTAGATGAAAACGTCTCACCTACTAAGGGGCTAGAAAGTGGGATAAGCTGGACCAGATATTAGCTAAGAAAGCCCAAAGTCAAAAAATATTTTTTTAATACATGATTAAAATACAATGGTTTATATGTGCCTTGTGCCATATATCCTATATAAATAAGAACATATTTTTTTAATCATGTTATATATATATATAAGAGTAAACTACACCGTTCATCCTTGTGGTTTGCGTTAATCGACAAGTTTCGTCATTTGACCGGAAAAAAATAGACAATCCGTTCTTAAATGCAAAACGTGATGTACCGTTTATCCCTCTTTTTAACGGACTTCATTAGCTATCGTTAAGTCGCTCCACTTGATAATCAAATGAGGGTATAATGGTAAATTTGCAATTTTCATTTTCTTTTCCTTTTAAACACAAACATATAAAAAAAATATATAACACAGGTCCCACCACAATCATCTTCTTCCATCCACTTCACTTCTCTCTTATTACTTCTCACTTTTAAGCTAATCATACCTTCACATTCATTAAACATTCATATCATCAAATCCATAGAAAACAAAACAATAACAACAAAACAACTACAAAACTATCATCTTCATCAAAACCTTCTTTAACAATCACCGTAAACCCACGAAACAGCCAATCACCTCAAAACCTTCGCCGACCACCACTCCTGACCGTCACCACCATGATATGAATTCTGAAACACAAACAAATTTTATAATCAAAATCCTCTACAAATGTCAATTTATTAAACTAAAAAATAATTAATAAAGAAAATCCTATAAAAATAGATCTAGCGGGACCATTATTTCATTTTAGTTTCATAGAAAGGCTCAATTGCTTCTCAGGGGTGGGCTAGACAAAAAGAGTCTGGAAAGTTTTGAGATTTCACTCGATTCAGATTCAAAGACAATTGAAATTCTTGGCAACATTGGGTATACTTTACTGGTGTCATCAAAACAGAGAGTTAATAGTGAGTGTTTGTTTATAAGGCTTTATAAACTATATATAAAAAGAAAATACATTTTTTTAAAACTTATAAATAAATAATGTTGTTCGAATAAAATAACTTTATTTATAAAAGGAGACTTGATTAAAGGTGCTCTACTATACACTCTCTCACTCAACTACTTTAAAAGTAAACTCTTTCAATTTCTATGCTCCAAAATCAAAACTAGCAAAACTACCATTTCTCTTTCTAACTGTTCATTTTTTTTACATTTGAAACGACGATTCCAAACTAATGATAAAATCTAAAAATGCGATTCAAACAATATAGCAAATGATACGCCAACCTCCTGAAAATGGAGGGCTTTATCTGGTTTGAGTATGTGTGGCAGTGGGTTCAAACTCCGTGGATTAGTCGGCCAAAAAGTCAGAAACTATGATTACAAAAATAATAAAATAAAAAATGATTGAAGTAATTACATGCAAAGGTTGACATATTCTGGTGACTGATTAATGTGAAACTCAATATAAGGTAAACACAACTGCAATACATTTGCGATATCCGGCGATACAAATGTGTTAGATGATTTATTTTCCTAGTTTCTATTTATTTATTTATTTTTTATTTTTTTGATGATTTTCTTTCACTTATATACAATAAAGTCGTGTTAATCCTTACATGCATCATGTCTAATTTCGTTCCCCTCAAAATCGTTTCATATTTTTCCAATCTAAAGTGCAGTAAAAATAATCCTTGATCACCTCACGTCGTTAACCTATTGCATCGCTGCTTCGCCAAACTCCTAAATTAAGGGCCTTTTCCTCCTCATTTTTTGTTGTGTCTTATTTGCATATCTAGGAGTCCTAGGGTAATTATGACGATATATCTTGAAAGGGGTTATGGTCAAGCGTAACATCTATTGGAATCATTTTTACAAGGGGCAATTGCATATATACCCACTAAAACTTGCATATTTGCATATATACCCAAAACATGTTTAACTTGCATTGTACATCATGCATTCAAAACTTGTATTTTGGGGAAATATGCAAGTTTTTAAGTTTTAGTGGGTATATATGCAATTCTCTCTTTTTACAAAGTTAGATGTTATGAGGTGAATGATGATTTATACATACAAATGAAGTTATGTAAAAATGAGTTGTAGAATATCGCGTCGTATATACGATTTTTTACTATAAATAGCAATTCAAAGTTCCTATAAATTGCATACATTTGAAAGGGCTAGTGTGCAAAGAACAACGTGTTTCACAACTCGTACTCATAGAAATGCCGATAGGTCACATCGATGCATGCTAAACTGAACATGTAATTTGGTAATGAAAAAAGAATGACGAAATGAAATGAAAATGGAAATGAAAAGAAAATGAAGATGTAACAATATTCTCATAGAGAGGTAAAATGATAATTATCCAGGGTGTGTTATATGTGATAAACTAATTTGAGTATAAAAGACAAAACCACAAACCTTAAGGGTTTGTGAAAATCGGCTGACCCCCTGGGGGGGGGGGAGTTTGAAACCTTGTCAAATTAGTATATTAAGAATATAACCTAAGGACATATAGCGCAATTATGAATATCTTTGTTTTACTATAAATACAAAGACAACCTAAACTATAAATCAGTTTAATCCTCTAAACCTTAATCCCCACCCCCTCTTTATTCGATCGGGGTCGACTAAGCAAAACCAAAGGGACAAATCCCTTTGGTCGACTAAGCAACTTCACCAAGTCAATTACCACGTTGTTTTCTAGTCGACTTGTTACTCGATTTTCGTACTTTAACTTATATAGGTTTGTAGCCATAATTCTACTTGTGCAATATCAGTGGATACATGACGCAACTCAAGTGGTTATTCTTCTCAAGAAACCCAAACTAATCGATTGGTGCATCAAGATCAAGAAGAGGTTGATTATGTGCAAACCAAGAAGTTCTAGAAGCTTAGGTTACTACAAGATCAAGTAAGTAACTCTACACCCTTTATATGTGTTAGTTAGGTTATATCACTGATTAGGAGATCGGATAATCAAGGGATTGGTCTACATGACATTACGTGTTTATTTTCCGTTGTACATGTTTTATAGGCCACGCAGGTTACTATCCATACCCAACAGTGGTATCAGAGCCACCTTAATCATATATAACCTAACTAGGGTTCTTAGTAATTGCTTACATATCATAAACATTGACTCTATAATTTTTGTTATGTTTGTGTTTAGTCGATTTATGCTTATTAGGGTTTTAGGGTTGTTGAGTTTTGTTAACAACTAAGGGTTAATCACTTTTGTGATTGAATTAGATTTTATGTGTTTAGATCACATATGGTCAACTCATTAAGGCTTTCTAAACCATAAATGAGTCGACTTTATGAAGATACAAGGTACATGCCGAGTTAAGACAAGCCTTGATCCACTATCTCCATATAAAAGTAATCCCATTTGAACATAAATGTTTTCCAAAAAAGACTAAGAGAGGGTAACAAAAGCGTTTTTAAAATTGACTTTTAAAAAGAGAAGTCATTTTTTTCTTTATGTTTTTCGCCCAAGAAATGATTTCACCTACCGAAAGGGGGCCATTAATAATTTGACGATCCTTTATAAATCCCGTTTGAACCTCACTTACAACCCATGAGATAACATGACCAAAGAGATTAGCAAACACTTTAGCAATAATATTATATTGGAAAATTGTAAGGCTAATTGGTCTAAAATCACCAAAAACAAAGTGATCATCAATTTTAGGGATAAGAGTCATAAAATATGAAATACATCCACGAGGGATATGGGGGAAGATTTGATTTCTTTAACGAAGGAGATAATGTCATTACCAAAAATGTTCTAATGGTTTTTGATGAACTTGAATGTAAATCGTTCGACACGGGAGCTTTGTCTCCAACACAAACCCAAACCTCATCCTTCATTTTTTGAGTTACAAACGATTGCTCAAGAAGTGACTTTTCATCATGGAATAGTTTCAATTAGCCTCGAAAACATGGAATGTATGCTCTTTTATGTTGGAGAGATCTGTTACCCAAGATCAGACATCTTTAACACTTAGCCTTCTTGTGTCAGGGGACTTGGTCAATATTAATGACACAGGAAGGCTTGTCTAGGTGTTGTTGTTCAAACAACCGTGTGGACTATTTGGAGATATAGGAACCGGGTTTGTTGCGATCTCAAGCTACAAAGGAAAGACACACTTGATGATGATATAAAGGTTTATTCTTACGCTTGGATCATATCCTCTATAGGAATTAGAAAGTAAATCCGTCGTGGTACGATTGGATTCATGCACCAATCAAAACTTGTACTAATTTCTTGTAATATTGTTTATGTCGCTTCTTGCTAGTTTTTTAAAATTTCATCGCCATTAAAGAAACCAATATGTGAAACACCCTATAATTGACTCAAGTGAGTTTATCGTTTTATATTTAATACTCTCTCTGCCTCACAAAAAATGTGCATCTTATTATTTATATTTGTTCCAAAAGAGTGTCTAGTCTTTAAGTATGGATAGTAGTTATAAATACTTTTTCGGTTTTGTCCTTCTAAAAAAATACATTAATTACATATATTAAATTTCTATAATAAGGGTAAGGGTGAAAATATTTCTTTTACCATGGGTAACCCTTTTACCAAAAAAATTAAAATATATATTTAAGTAATAAGGGTGAGGGTAAAAATATTTTTTTTATCAATCAAAATTTTCATTAATTACACTTATCTTAATTTGTCCATTTTTTGTTTGTGTATATTTTTTTTCGAGAAAGAGGGAGCAAGATTAACCATAACGTTAAAAGTTACTATGTGGGAAGCATATTACTTTTTACAACTGAAGGGTTATGGTAATGAAAGATATAATGCACTAATAGAAAAATCATGCATTTATAGTGTCTCTCAACCGGAAAGAATATTGTGTCTATTTAACATTAGAAAATATGATCCTACAGGATATTAAAGAAATAAATTAGACCAATCAATATGGAATAATTGGAGTAACTAATTCCATTTCTAGCTATGGCTATGGACCGTAACAAGTACCTTGGTGCTATGGAATAAGGGAGAGAACGTGGGAAGTTTTTCTCAAGAATTTCATTCGTTTTGAATAAATTGATGTTCATATATGTATTATTGCTTATTTTTAATGGTATGTGAATATTTGAATATTATTTAGCATGAACGTATGGTTCAGGGTTTAACTAAACATTGAAACGTTGTTGGCCACATCAACCAACCTCATTTTCAGTTTTCTAATCTTTAAATAATCAACATACTAATATCAAACCATATTTTGTGTCTCCTTATATACCCTACAACCTAAT
This sequence comes from Chrysanthemum makinoi, assembly GCA_910596185.1. Classification (NCBI taxonomy): domain Eukaryota; kingdom Viridiplantae; phylum Streptophyta; class Magnoliopsida; order Asterales; family Asteraceae; genus Chrysanthemum; species Chrysanthemum makinoi. Next base: position 238,858,996 of record OU343220.1, on the reverse strand, counting down.
CCTTGACTAGTATCACTATCTTATGTACACCATATAAACGTTATATTGTGATCTAATACTGCAAAACATGTCAAACCGTCTTTATGTTTTCTTATAATGGAAAACATTTCATATATGAAAAAGATAGTAGTTTATAACTGTGGATGCCAACTCGAAGCAAGGGTGCAATGTTATCTAGTGGAGGTACAGTGTATGCCATCAATGTTCGATATCTACTTGTGTACGTAACTAATGGAGCACGTACAAAGTCTCATAACTTCAATTAACGTAAACTAGCTCTAACTTCCAACGACATTGATCATCTGCAAGACTGCAAGTGTCAAGATAACAAGTAAACTTTGAATTGCAACTAGCTATAACTTCAGTGGTAATTGTAGTATCAAGATAACATGTATACTTTGAATTGCAACTGCCTATTCTACTGTATTTGGGTAAATGAAACATTTAATTCTAAACTTCTCACTTTGTACACGGTAGTGCTCGATAACATATAAAAATCAATTGAAGTATTCATTGTTCTAAGTTCATTTAATCTTCTAGCACGACAGTTGTAAACGTACTTTAATGTGACAAGTGGCATATAATGGTTGGATCATAGATGTTTTCTCCAAGATTTTCTCCGACATCAATTGGGTTTTTGTTTAGCTTAATTATCCAATATGTCGGTAACCTAAAACTCATAGAATTACATCTCCACCTAGTAATTTTTTTGAGAAGATATAAACTACACTAGTATCTGGAAGTAAAGACAAATAATGAGAAAATAAAATATATTTGAATGTTAACGTTTATTTTCTAGTTTGGAAAGAAATATGTATATATGAACATAAAATGTGGACTATGAGTAAAGCAATGAACATTTTTTTATGAACTGTTTGGTAAAAAGTTCGTTTATTTATTAAATAAACGAACATGAACAATATTTTACGTTCAATTAGTTAAATGAACAAACATGAACAACAGTCACGTCCGTTCATTTATGTTCATGAACCTCTGATTTTGCGTTTATTAACGTTCGTTTATGTTCATTTGTTTGTTTATGTTCGTATATCATATCTTTTAATTGTATACTTTTAAGACGAGTTAAAAACACTTATAAAACAAAATAAAATGCAAAATTTATGTTTGTTTTACTATGTTTATTTGTGTTCAATCGTTTATGTTTGCTTAGTGACTTACTTAACAAACATAAACAAATATAGAAAACTCACAAGAAAATTCGTTCGTTTAAACGTTCGTATTTGTTTATTTGTCCGGTTAAAATTAAATGAACGGATATGAACAAGGCTTAAAATGTATTCGTCCGGTTTGTTTATGGCCCTAACTATGAGAAACTAGTAATGAAACAAAAACTATACATTTGCAACCACCACGGTTCCTCGTTTCATAATTTTTAACTTTATTTTGATACACCCATATATGTTAATGTTGTAAAAATTTGTTTGATCATTAGGAGAATATAAAGTTCTTTAAATATTTAGTGAATCACAAATGATATGTCATCAAACGAAAACTAAAAGATTTTGCCTTTTAGTTCATATACACGTAGTTGAGGTCTTTTTTGGTCGTAGAAATATTATATGACCTCCAAAATCATGTTAGAGTTAAAGAAATTGATATATATGTCCCTAAGGAAGCAGACGATACATGGACAAAACTAGCTGTGATATCTTTGTATACATCATGGCAACGCTGAACATGTTTACCCAAGAAGAAATAATTAAATAAAAACAAAACCCTAAGAATACCCCAATATCACTATATCAGAATATGAATAAATCTTATTAAAAATGGTGTAAGAGTTTTCACAGATTGGCTGCACTTGGTTTTTTTATGGACAATGCCCCCATAAATTCTGCCAATTTCCATGGGCAAGGCTACGTGTTCGATCCTTAAACATTAATATACACAAGTGGTATTACAAGGTTTTAATGAATTAGATAAAAAAAAAGAAACCAGTTTCTCTTTGATTTTAAAACACCACAAAAAGAATACGCTTGGAGTAGAAATCAAGTTTCTCGCTCACACAGAGAATTATATAGCAACATGTTTTAGCCATTGCTAATTGCTGGATTTCTAGTAGCAACAATCGAGGACATACAAAACTATCTATATCTACGTATACTACATCAAGATTTCAACTCATTAACTTCAAGTTGTTAGCTACATTATTGAATATCATGGCGTATGCCGTTCTTGTTGGGTTGTTTAGGGAGTTCAGAGCTGGTTGGTGTGTCTCGGACTCTCAGACCTGTCTTTTCTATGATGTGATTTTGTGTTATTTTCTTTGTACAATTTTGCCAAGTATCCTCTGCTTACCAAAAAAAGAAAGAGAAAAATGCATAATATAAGAAATTATGCAGCGCTATAACCCAAAAGGTGTTTTGTTCTTACTATATAATGAACTTAGGCCGTTATTCTAATAGTGTTATTTGGCACACTCATTTTTTTTATTTTCACATTCGAGTGAACAAACTGGAGAAGTTGTATACAACAAATGTACAACTCTTTCTAGCACAATATGCAGCAAATGTACAACTCTTTCTAGCACAATATGAACTTTTACTTACTAGCTAAAAGTTCAGTTACCTAAGTTCAATTCGAGAAATAAATTCTCTTGAATATGTTTCACATTAATTTCAAGAGACAATATTTACTTGCTACGAATATTCTTTTCTATAGCAAAGAATTAGGAATGCGTTTGTTATAGGGGCATGGAATCAAAGAATAAAAGCTATGCTATTTAAATTAATTTGGAAACATGGAATGGATTCAAATGTGGACCCGTAGATTTCAAATAGTGAATTTCTTGATTCTAAATGGGATAGCCGGGTTTTGCTTATGTTTATTCAATAATGGCCCCTTAAATTCCAAATCTTGATTTCATAGCCACATATCTTTTCCATTAGGTTGGCTTTGGTTAATTATTTAACATTAAAATAACAATAAACTTTAATTATATTTTTTATTATTTATCGAATAGTAACATATAATATATTTTTCTTTCTCCTACATTAAATCTAAATCTTAATCCAAATTTAACTCCAAATACAAATCCTAATCCTAAACCCATATACAAACCAAACAGACTCAAGGATTTCTAAAGGCTTGTATTTTACACGTATTAAGCATTTAATGGGTTGGTGAGGAGTGCATTAAATACTTCTACTTTATGCAAGGGATATACTCTTATTTAGGGAACATTGTTGATAATTGTTGCATATTTTTACCAACTCTGTAAAGGTGATCAATCATATGAAGACTTGTTTTATCCCATTTATACTTTTATAGTTTTCCTGCCTTTGGCCTTCTAGATATTTGAGATTCTTTATCATATCTTGGGCGATGAGGAGATCTGACATCGTTCAGTAAGGCATTGTTAATCCTCACTGAACTAGACATCTTCTTTGGGACTTGTACTTTATACGCTGAACTACATCATCATTGAAGTGAAGACTCTTTATATTCAAGAAATCAAAAGAAGTTATATTAGGTATTTACTCAACGACTAAGTTTGTTAAGGTCAAAATTTGACCAGATTATATCTCACAAGAATTTGAGGCATTAAACCAGGCCAAGTTAAATAGCTGATTAAATCAAGGAAACAATTCATTTTCCGATCAACTCAAACTGTAACCATGAGCAAAGTTTACTACCTGACAAAGGATCAGCACTACTGATCACTATTAGCTATCTCGCAAAGGTATACACCTCAGCATGCAAACCTCAGAAGATTTAAAGTCCAAAACCATTTGATATAATCAAATGTTGTTATAAAGAACAGCAGGTCTGACCAAAAGAACTCTCAGAGTATTTTCACATATCAGAGTATTTTCACATATCAGAGTATAAACAACTCAGATATGTTTTACACTTCTTGGGGAATACAGTATAGCTTTATGAAAGTCAAAGACTAAACAAAATGAATACTTTGTAACCTGATGCGGAGTCAACTAGCAACGTACAAGGAGAATGTAAACAACCAGAGTCTTGGAGGACAGACAAATGTCTTTAGGGCTCTAAAAGACTTATCAACTTAAGCCATCAAGAAGAACCATGCAACCTGACCAATTAAATCTATCAGATACATTTAGGGTATACTTAAAGATACTTGACAAAGTATGTCGAAGGATCTCAATTTGAATTTCTCAGACACGCTTAGGCGGGAGTAATATGAGATAAGGCAAAGCGGGAAAACCCTTGGGAATATAAGGACTCATCGAGAGCAGGAAAAGAAACTTGCATAAGGTGTCAGGATAGTAAAGCAACCCTAGCCACACGATTGAACGTGTACCTTACTTCAAGTTTGCTTCTAGTTTAGATATCACTATTCTCTTGTAACTACTAACATTGTATCTCCCTAGTATAAAAATGGAGGTTAGTAGTAGTGATAAGCAATCGATTCCACCAATAGAAACTTCCTCATATTCTAAGTCGAATCTTCCTCTTCATAACTTGAAGAGTAACATTTGTCATTACCAGGGATAGTATTCCGCAACTATCACTCGTAAAGCCTTCACGTTAACCTCTAAGTGAGACTAATACAGTGGTAATGTACAAATAGGTATTATTAGTTGACTCAGGTCAAGATTGTGTAAACATGCTCTTAATATCGGTTATTTTCATTTGCTAAAACTCTTTTTCATACGTTTCATGGTTTTACATAAGAATATCGGACCAATAAGTGGTATCAGAGTGGATGGTTCACTCCCATAATCAAGATCCGTTCTTGAATGACGACTAATAATACAAAGCGATTCTCGAATGACGGCTAATAAAATTCGAACCCGTTCTTCAACAAAGCATCACACAAATACTTCCCTTCCATAACATCCTCGAGTGTCTTTTCAAACAAGATCGTTTACCTCAAACCGTTCTTGTACGAAAACTAGTCACATCTGCATTTTCTTAACCCATTTATATACACCACTCTTAACGCCACTGTTACTCTATAGTTTCAAGTACCTTTGATCAAAAACATATTCATTTGGACAACTATGTTCATAGTAAACATTTTAAAATCTCAAAGGTAACTTAGATGGACAGAGCTTCATGAGAACTTAGTCTCCCACAAGCCTTAAGAGTGGTAATACTTAGGAATGTTACATGGTTGACCCCAGTAACAACAGAAAGTGGAAGAGAGTCATAAGAGGCTAATAATAGGGGAAATGCGAAACACAAAAAGGGGAAGAGGATGCGTTTTTATGATAGGTACAAATCGTACACCAGGGAGTATTTAGATACTAGAATGGTCCTTATTCCTAAACTACGTAAGACGCCAATAAACAAAGGATGAAAATCAATGATTTTATCTAAACCATTGTTGAAACTCGGCTAATAATCTATATAATGGAAAGCTTGCTTACAGCTGAGTAAAGCATGTAAACTTAAGGATGTTCCTATATTTAGATGGGAGGAGACTGTTGACCCGAAAAGCTGAGAAAACGATACTTGGTTTTATTAGAATAACCTATTTTACAGCCGCTAAACAAATAAGAGACTTAGAAGCGATTGAATTTGAAAGGTTTGCTTAAACCTGGAAAGTCAATAATCCTAAGTCTGTTTTATTTCAGCGACACAAATGGTATGAGTTATAAAACTCAAGAATATCAATGCGGAATTGACCAGGGATTTTTTTTAATATTATGTATTTGTTTATTTATTTTATTGTGTTTTGGGTTACATATCAGAATTTATCAGCACAACTGAAACCTCACCCTAAGTTATTAGTAGTTGTTAGTGATTGAAGAGAATCAGAAGCCATATGAAATCAGATAAGGACGATGAAATGATACCTTTATCATCTATGTCTGGAAATAAAGTTGTCATAAATTTACACTCAAACATAAACCCTACCTCTGAACCAAATTCCTCAGACTGATTCCGAAGTCATACCTGACAATTGAGAACCCAAACCTTAGTAAAAACTACTAACGAACTCATACCTCTTAACCAATCCTTCCATTGGTCACTGAAATTTACAAAATCAGAGACTAAAAGGACACATCCTCAAATGGAAGAAATGGTTCAAATCAAAAAAATGCTTGGCTTCCTTTCGAGAAGAAGTTCAAATGCTTGGAAACACACATCCAAGAATGAACTTAAGGATAAGCCAAGCATAACAAAACCTTTGAAGAGTCAGACATCTGTTTATAGTTATACATGTAAATACTTGGTTGTAAATCAGAGTGTAGGAAGAAGCTTTTATGCTCACTTACCTCTGATAAAATTAGACCACCTTAAAATAAGATGTAGATGTATACTTGGTTGTAAATCAGAGTGTAAGAAGAAACCGTTATGCTTACTTACCTCTGATAAACTTATACCACCTTAAAAATCAAAATTTTATGTTTTCATTCTTGGTTGTAATTCAAAATGTAAGAAGAAGCTGTTATGCTCACTTACTTCTGATAAAACTTATGCTAATTTTATGTTCAAATAAAGGGAGCTTGTTAGGGACAAAATTTGAACAAATTATCCCTCACAAGTATTTGAAGCATTGAATCAGCCTAAGTGAAATAGCTGATTAAATCAGAGAAACAATTCATTCTTTGATTAAGTTAAACTGTAAACCATAAGCAAAGTTTACTCCCTGAAAAAGGATTAGCACTGCTGATCACTATCAGTTATCACGCAAAGGTAAACACCTCAGCGAGAAAACCTTAGAAGAGTTAAAGTCCAAGACTATTAGATATAATCAAATGTTGTTATAAAGAATAGCTGGTAAGGACAAAAGAACTCTGTGAGTATTTTTACATATCAGAGTATAAAAAACTCAGGTATGTTGTATACTTCTTGGGGAATACAATATATCTTTGTGAAATTTAAATACTAAACTAAATAAATACTTTGTAACCTGATGCAGAGTCTGTTAGCAAAGTACAAGGAGAATACAAAAAACAGAGTCTTGGAGGACTAAAAAATGTCTCTAGGGCTCTGAAAGACTTATCAACTTAAGTAATCCAGAAGAACTATGCAGCCTGACCAATTACATCTATCAGACACACTTAGGGTATACTTAAAGATACTTGATAAACTATGTCGAAGGATCTGGCTGAAGTTCTCAGACACGCTTAGGCTGGAGTAATTTGAGATAAAGCAAATTGGGAAAACCCTTGGTAAGATAAGGATTCATCGAGAGCGGGAAAACCCTTAGTAATTTGACCAAATTATCTCTCATAAGTATTTGAAGCACTAAATCAGGCTAAGCTGAATAGCTGATTAAATTAGGGAAACGATTCATTCTCTGATACACTCAAACTATAACCATGAACAAAGTTTACTCCCTGACAAAGGATCAGCACTACTGATCACTATCAGCTATCTCGCAAAGGTATATACCTCAGCGAGCAAACCTCAGAAGATTTAAAGTCCAAGACCATTTGATATAATCAAATGATGTTATAAAGAACAACGAGTCTGACCAAAATAACTCTCTGAGTATTTTCACATATCAGAGTATAAACAACTTAGATATGTTGTACACTTCTTTGGTAATATAGTATAGCTTTGTAAAAGTCGAAGACTAAACTGAATGAATACTTTGTAACCTGATCTTTGAGTCAGCTAGCAAAGTACAAGGAGAATACAAACAACCAGAGTCTTGGAGGACAGACAAATGTTTCTAGGGCTCCAAAAGACTTATCAACTTAAGCCATCAAGAAGAATCATGCAGCCTGACCAACTATAGCTATCAGACACATTTAGGGTATACTTAAAGATACATGACAAAGTATGTCGAAGGATCTGGCTGAAGTTCTCAGACACGGTTAGGCGGGAATAATATGAGATAAGGCAAAGCGGGAAAACCCTTTGGAAGATAAGGATTCATCGAGAGCAGGGAAAGCAACTTGCTTGAGGTGTCAGCACAATAAAGCAACTTGCATGAGGTGTCAAACCTAGCCACACGATTGCACGTGTACCTTACTTCCAGTTTGCTTCTAGTTTAGATATCACTGTTCTCTTGAACTACTAATAGTGTATCTTCGTAGTTTATAAAGGGAGGTTAGTAGTAGTGATAAGCAATCGATTCCACCACTAGAAACTTCCTCCTCTTCTAAGTGGGATCTCCCTCTTCATAACTTGAAGAGTAAAATTTGTTATTACCAGGGATAATATGCTGTAACTATCCCTCGTAAAGCCTTCACCTTAACATCTAAGCGAGACTAATTTAGTCGTAATATACAAATAGGTATTATTAGTTAACTCAGGTAAAGATTATGTAAACATGCTCTTACTTCTAATGAATATTGGTTATTTTCATTTGCTTAAACTCTTGTTCATATGTTTCATGGTTTTACACAAAAATATCGGACCAACAAAGTTATACTTAGGCTATTTTATGTTAATATCTATTCAGAGACCGGTGGATACTGAAATGGCCCAACAGTCTTTCTCTATTTAGATGTATAAATAGCCTAACCTAATCAGATCTAAATGGGCTAACAACTTCTTACTGATAAAATTAAATAATGGTGTAAAATAGATAAACAAAAGTTCATTTGATATTTATTCATAGATTCAAGTACATAAAATTATCAAATGACTACAACTATTTATTGCTTCAAAGATGGTTGGATTCTGACTGTCTTGAGAGGGATTATAAAGTTCTTTCATTCAACTTTAGTAACTAGAAGTGAGCAGAAATTTCTTGCAATGTCAGTTAAGCAATGGCTTTGACGAGGTCTTTGAAAGATGAATTAAGTACCATAAATCTTTCGTTGTCGAGGCTAGAAAACTCATTAATGTAGAGTATGGCTTGTCTTTGAGGTGTGCTGAATTAGATCATCCCAAGGATTGGTTGTGAATCATCAAATAAAAACATATTTTGTATATCAATATCTGATAGCTTATGGATATTAGTGGTCCAAGCCTGCTAATTACACGGCAAAGTCAAGCCCATTATGAACACTTATTAAGACCATTATCTATACTTGATTAACCCATTATTAATATTAACTGGCCCATATACATTCTTGTTAGCCTTAATAATGTTTAATAGAAGTGATGGTCATTCACGTTTAGGAACTTTGTAACGTGTGTTAGATATCGTATTAGAATAGTCAACAGGCTCGTGGATTGGGCTAAGCTAAATGGGTATTAGTTAAGTTAAGCTAGCCTTATGTAACTTATTATCCAATTCAACTCTATCCAAGCCCAAGCCTAAGCCCATAAGGGTGATATGTAAGGAAGTATAAATACCCCTCAAATGGTCATTTGAGGGGTGTGCTTGAGTGTGTTTGTGTATGTTTTTCTTTGAAATAAAACATCTCTTGTTTTCATCTTTCTCTCTACACCTACACGACATATATCATCAAGTCACCATCTTTCTTAATCTTTCTTCATCTTTCTACGCATAAGTGTTTGTTTGTTTACGTGGTATACTTGTGTGGTAAGCTTGGTATACGTGATAAGGTTGAGAAAAACAAGGTCCTACAATTGGTATCAATCGCCTAACAATGGTTTAGGAATGTTGTGTTACGTTTTTGGTTAGAACTTTACACAAAAAGTTGCGTTTTAACTATAAATGTGGGCTTTTTGCTATAAAGTTTTGAGTTTTACGTGGTTTTAAGGTTAAAGTTGTTGTTTTTATTAATCATTAAGTCTTTTGGAAGAAGTTTGTGCTAACGAAATCGTTTGGAAACATGTTTTTGGGTGAAAAATTCATGTTTTTTGCATAATCTGGGCATTCTACGCGTAAGGTTGCAAGTACAGAAAAGTCAAAACCCTAGTTTTTACGCATAAGAAAAGTCAACACCCTAATCCTATGCGTAAGAAGTGAAATCCTACGCTTAAGCATTTGGTGACATTTCTTCGTGCAACAACGGTGACTCAGTGCTTCCCTCACTTGGATAAGTTTGTGGAACACTTCGACTTGTGGATATCTTTTACACTTGGACGAGTGTAAAGGATTTTGGTTTTAAACCTAAACTTACGCATAAGCCTAAAAACTTACGAGTAAGCACTTCTACGCATAAGTTAATTCTTACGCGTAAGGTACTCTACTTCTAAGAGTTTAGTCTATGCATAAGCTTACGTTTAACCTAAGTTTACGCGTAAGATATAGTTTACGCCTAAGGAATCCTACGTATAAGGAATTCTACGCATAAGCACTGAATCCTACGCTTAAGAACAAGGTTTACGAGTAAGATTTTGAGCAAAACTTCAAACGGCCATAACTTTTGAACCGTAACTCCATTTTCAGTGTTCTACCATCAAAACGACCGTGAGAACGAGAAGAATAGCACGCCGAATGAACATAGCACGCCGAATGAACTAGTTCATTTGGGTCAATCTTCGAGTCCTAAAAACGCTCCGAACAGAAGTTATTGAGGTTTTTAAGTTTTCAGAGCAAATTTTCACTACAACAACCGAGCTTAATCTTCATCAAACACAACTCCTTTATCGTTGAATCGATCCTACATCAACTTTATCATAAAATACCTTCATCAATGGCTACTCAACAAGACATTCATGCAGCCGTGCGAAAACCGTCCTCCTATCTTTGGAAAAAGGTGGATATTTTCAATGGACAAGTCGTATGCTCCGCTACATCAAGACCAAACCTAATGGAAAACTCATGATTCAATCCATTACGAATGGACCCTTCAAGCCTCGACAAGTCCAAGACCACTGGAGATCCCGATGCAACACCTCCGCCCCACCATCTTTTCGTGCTCAAAATGAATCGAATACATCAAGAGGATCGAAGCAAGTCGGTAGATGACATGGCAATTCACATTGTCCAACCGGGGTTGCCAAGAGACATCTTTGCCGCAGAGACAGGTTGTGAAACTGCTTTCGATATGTGGGAACGTGTTAGACGGCTTTGTTATGGAACAGAAATTGGTCAACAAGACATGGAGAACAAGCTGCTAATTGCATGGGAGAAGTTTACATCTACTCCAGGAGAATCCATTGAATCCTACTATGGAAGGTTTTGCACTTTAATGAATGAGCTTATTAGAAACAAGTTGGCACCCAGAACTATCGTGAGTAACATCAAATTTCTCAACAATCTTCCAGAAGAATGGGGACGATATGTCACTATTGTCAACCAAACAAAGGACTTACATCAAGTGAACTTTGATCAACTCAACGATTTTCAGAAACAAAACCAAGCTGAAGTCAATGAAGTTAGGAAAGAAAGATTGGCAAAGAATCATGATCCCTTGGCACTAATTGCAAAGACTCCAACTCCAGTGAACTCACAACAACATGCTTCATCATCTTCCACTAACAACAACGTGCACCAATACATTCCTCAACCACAAGCTGTTCTCCCTCAACAATAATTCTATCCACCTGAACAACAAGCCATTCAACAACAACAATATCCACAATACCAGGAACAAGGAATCACTGATCTTGAAACTGAACAAGAAGAGGCTCTATCAAATGCATTTGCTTATTTGACTAAAGCATTCAGAGGACGTATTCCACACCAACTAACAACAACCAGAGGATTATATCAAACACTCGCAACAGGCAAATTGCATAGCCGGGTTTGAATACGGGTCATCAAGGACAAATGGTTGGAGTTATTGGGAACCAACAGGGATATGCTACTGGATTTCACATGGGTAATCAGCGGTTCCGTATCGGGTAATCGTTAGGTCGAATGTTGGAAATCGATGGGTCGAGAATGTTGGGAATAGAGCAGTGGGTAATAAGAATGGGAATGTTGCAGCTCCAGTCGTTGGGAATTATGGAAATGTGAATCAGGCTAATCGGGTTACGTGTTACAACTGTCAAGGAGTGGGTCACATGGCAAGGAATTGTCCTTCTAAGCCGAAAAAGAAGGATGTTGCGCATCTTGAAAAGCTATCTTTGTGCACGAAGTCGAAGCGAGGGTTGCGCCTAAGTCTTTGAGGAACATGACTTTTTCTCTATTATGGATGATTTGGAAGACCTAGAGGAAATCAATGCGAACTGCATCTTCATGGCAAATCTTCAGGAGACTAAGAATGACACTGACTCTGACGCACCTCCTGTTTATGACGCCAATGTAGTATTTGAGGTACCAATCATTGATCCATGCTATAACAATGTCATATTTGATGTGTTTACTCATGACGAACAACATTCTGTGACATCAGCACCTACTTATTATACATACCTGGACAATCCGAGTTGTAGCAATACTAACTCAAACTCGGATGTAGATCCAAGTGGAGGATGTGTGGCACAAAATCTGAGGCCGATGAGGAAACACGTGCCTTATTTGAAACATTAATCAATAACCGTGGCATTGAAATTGAGAAAGTTAAAAAGGTCAATCGCGATGTTAAGGCCGCGAATGATAAATTGACCGCTGAGCTTAAGAGGTACAAGGAGAATGTAAAAGCTTTTGAATTTCATAAAAACAAAGAATCAGAATTAGAAATTGGTCATCGAGATTCCGTTTTAAGAGAAAATCAATTGCAAATCAAGTATAACACGCTTGATGTGAATTTGAACTTGAAAACAAAATCTTTAAACAAGGAAATTTCTAATCTAAATGACCAACTTTCTAAACAAAAAGCAATGTTTTCTGATCTTGAAAAAGAGAAGAAGCAGTTGATTGCTGATTTTTCAAAACGTGAAGATTCTCTTCTTGATGAAATTCTAGATAAAAATGAGAAAATAAAAAAATTGGAAAATTTGCTTGTTACAACGGGTCATTCAGCCAAATCAACCAATATGCTAATTAATCAAACAAATCCGTATTTTCATACCACTCAAAAAATGGCTCTAGGTAACACACCTCCTTGTTTCCTCAAGAAAGCTCAGAACGAACGGAATGTATTGAACAATGGAAAAGTTTTGCATGAACCCATAATTGTTCGTGATTCTCTTGAAACGTTAGAACTATCTGAGGAGAGTAGATCAAAAATGAAACAAACGAATCCAGTAATAAAGCCAATCGACTACAACAAATGGAACAAAATTTCTGGAATTACTTTTGTTACACAAAAAGAAAAGTCAAAGTTTTCCATCACACCAAGTATTTCAAACAAAGAGTCAACACCTGTTTCAAAACAAGTTTCAAAACCAACTTCAAAACCTGTAGTTGAATCAAAATCATTGTCAAACATGGAAAAAATGTCTTCAAACAATCCTTTTAACACAAGTGATGCCAGAAGCATTTTAGAAGATGTTAAAACTAGAATTGGGAGACTTCAAGAGATTGTCAAATCTAAAACCAATATTACAACTAACATCCGGTTTTCTAGTTTTGATGATGAAAATAAAAAGTTTTTTGAAACTCAAATTGCCCCTCAGCTGAATAACATCAATTCAAGGGTAATTCATTTTGAACAAGCATTTTTGAAAGAAATAGTTGACTTTGTCAAGGACCATAAATCCCTGGTAAAGAAAGCTAATGAAAGTGTTGAACATATCAAAGTTTTGAAAAATTTAAATGATTCTCTTTTCGAAGATGTTCTGTGTACCGATATTATGTCCATTGTTTTACAAACATATTATGTTGAAGATCATGAAAGACTCGATCTGAGACCTCGAAATTGTTTCAAAAAAGAAAAAGCTCTTGAAAAACTTGAAAAAGAAAATGTCTCATATTTTAAACAACTTGATCGAAAAACTGAGGAATGCAAGTATGACAAACTGTCATATGAGCGTGCCTTCAATGACATGAAAGAGAAAAATGATCTTTTGAGGGCTCAGTTGGAACGTCAAAAAGGAAAGGCTGTGGATACTAAGATTGCAAAACCATTGATCGAGGAGAAAGCAAATGTTCCCAGACCAGTTTTCTAACCAAAAATGTCTATTTCTCTGCCTCCTCCAAAAGTCAATGAGAAAAATGATTTATCAAAACCAGTCACTCCACCTGCCTTGCCTAAACAAAATGAAAAAAAAATGAAAAAGAAGTTATCGAGAAACCAAAAGTTTTAGCACCTGGCCTTTTTAAGATGAGTACCACTAATGCGTCTGCCTCCACATCTAAAATATATGGAACAAACGACATAAGTTTAGATAAGCACTCCAAAGAGACTAGGAAAGATGAAACCACTTCTCTAAATAAAAATGTGAATCCTAATGAGTGTGCCTTACCTTCTACAGGACTAGGAAGCACCTCTAGGAGCAGCAGACTAAAGCCTAAGAGCAATACAAGGAACAATAGAGTCTCGCATGCCTCTAAAAGTAGTAGCTTGAATAAAGAGAAGAAAGTAGAAGAACACCCTAGGAATTTACCGCTTTGTAATAAGAAAGACATTTCATCTGAATGTCATGAACCTATGAAATCTGCTAAGTTTAATGAATGTGTTGAATCTGTTTGTTTAACTTGCAAGAAATCTTTAACTAATGTTCAAGATAATTATGTTTCTAAGAATGTGATTGATAAGCCTGTTCAGAAGAACTTCCCAAAAAGAACTTATGCTAAACCAATAGGACACCTAGTTGCAAGATTTAGGTCTTACACTACTGATAGGAAGCATAGTCCTTACTTTAGGGATGACATTTGAAAACCAACAGGTAGAATTTTCACACTCCAGAATGGTAGAATGAGTGATACTCCAGTATTACCAGTAGATAACTTCTATGAGTGTGATCAAGATTTTACCTCTAACCCAAAGGAACCAAAATCAAAATGGTTTCCAAAATATTCTTCTTCTTCTGTTCTTGGCAGGTTATCGAAATATGTCTTTGGATCGTCGACTCGGGTTGCTCCAAGCACATGACCGGGAATCTGAAGCTGCTGATCAATTTCATCTGGAAATTCATGGGAACTGTACGTTTTGGAAATGATCATGCAGCAGCTATCATGGGTTATTGTAAGATATAGGATTTCACAAACACATTAAACCATAACCATAAGAGGCGTTCAAGATGTTTAGAGAGAGAAAGTTCTAGAGAGAGAAAGGGAAGAGAGTTGGGAGCTATGTGAAACAAAGAAAAATGGTATTGAAGCTCCAACCCTCTACCTTGGAAGGTAGAGGGTATTTATAGTTTCTTACAAACATACGCCACCTACGGGCTGTGGATCAGGCATACAGTGGGTAAAGACCCGTCCGTCCTCCACGGTGTTACATAACAAACTACTTAATAATATAACTTGACTACGACTACGAGCTTTTTAACGAATACATATACTTGAGGTGACCGAATCTTTTTCGACTGAATTTTCTAATTCCTAACAATCTCCCCCTAAGGGAGGTCACCTCAATTTACAATGAATACAAGCAGATATTACATTAGATTGTTCTAGGATTCTTGATTAATTTCTTTGCTCAGTAGCTCGTAGTCTTTGATTCTTCATGTTCCGCATGTTTGGATACTTTCATGTGGAGGTCTTTAACTGATCCACGTGATGATGAGTTATGAGCCAGCATTGAGGTTATCAGCAAACAAAAATCTCTGACTCTACGTTTGTGGTGTTGGTATTATGTGATGTTGTGACATTTGGACCGACATGCTCACATTCTAGATAATGATTTATTCTCATTAGACTAGCGGAAGCTTTCATTGATTCATGATATTGGCAGCAGCGTAGCAGAAGCATGGAGTGAAAATATACGAGTCATTGATGCACTTATCATGATATCTTTAGAGATGAATGTGTAGTGTGAGCATGCGGCTATGGATTGACCGCTTCATTCTGATCAGCTGCAAACGTTGTGGTGTACCTGCATAAAACAGTTAGCAATAAAGCGTATGAAAGTGTCTTTGATCACTTTCATTGAATTGAGGTACACGGCCCACGGTTCCCGTTGATCGGTACAAGTACTTCCTGTGATCGGGTATAATTCGAAGAATTTCCTTGACAGGGTTTCACAGCTACTTTAGCTGTTCTCAAACCGGAACGTCTCAAAGAAGACAACACGAGTGAGTGAACCAAATAAATAAGATTCACGATTGATGAAAAGAGATTTGAAAAACAATGGGTGTCCTGCTCAATAGAAATTTATTTTGCAATACAATGAAGGTTTTAATGAAAATCAATTATCAATCATAAACACCTTTTATTTTGAGAAATAAGTACACAGTCGATGTGCAAAAGAAAAGAGTTTTTGGGCACAACGACCGGTTTTTAAAAGGTATCCGTCAATCCATAACCTGAACCAGGATTGATTTAAAAGATTGAATCGCCCCATTGTTTCTGTTTAGTTGTCACATGGTTGATCTATTGAATAGATCTCACATGCCACCTACCAGGAGCTTGTTTGATGTTGGCTCCAGAAGGCTTTCCATCTTCATTGTGAATATGTTTGCATATCACTCAGATGTTCTGGCAATACCGCAAGGATAATGCGTAGGACTCATAAGATATAATCTCTCTTTCCACATTGCGTGAAATAGAGAGTCTTCATTGAAAGTGTCCTAAAGAGATTTATATGATGATCTCGTGGCTCTAGACTCAATTGTGCATATTTGGTTCCTATGCCGGAGACTAGGGAGAGGGTCTCCTTCTTCAATATCAACAATCTCTAAGAGAAAGTCGATAGATTATGTCGGTTCCCCGTGAGAATGAAACAAGTCCTTTTAAGAGGAACTTGAGTGGTTTGGAAAGTTGAAGTGCAGTGTGTCACTGGGTCCATGACGTCTAGTCTTCAATACCGATGTTACCTTGGTAACCACCAGTAGTATATGAATTAAACCCGGTTTCTGCCCTAAGGTTGAATTATAGGAGGGCTATTTCTTTTCACCCCTTTTCACATTCAATTCTTTTTCATTCTTCAACCCCTTCAGTGCTTACCGAGACTTCATAAATAGAACCTTGTTGGGTTTATTCCAGTACTAGCTCAGTCTCAGTCCGCACTCTTCCCATATCTCATTTTTCTCCTTTTTTCATCATACCTAAGGACTTCTACACTATCTAGTGGATTGTCCCTGGGTAGATCCCTCCGGATCTGGCGGATCATGGGACCTCATCCTAACCTTATCATCCTTTTATCACCATGCATAAAGTAGAGTTGGTTGGTCTTTTGATATAGTTCTTCCGCCTTGAAACCAATTGAAAACCATTTGAAAATCAATCAAGATACTTGTGATATAGACTTAAAGCATTTTGTATCTTAATTGTTTTGATACTTTAGAAATGCTCCCCCTCAACATATGCATAAAAATTCAGAAATTGTTTAGCACATGGAGGCAAGAGATCTTTGAAGTCGTTAGATTAAGAATGAAAGGTCCAATCTTTTGATTAACATTTTCTAAAATGATCATCATCACTTCCCAATCAATTTGAGTAGATAAAACATTTTGAGGAAGGATGAGGTTTTCAAAAGTTTGATCCCCCTCAATATGTGCCTCGAAGTTTAAAAGAGTTTTGCACATATTAGAGGGAACCTGCACTTAGAGACAATTCAATCACGTTTCAATAAATTTAGGTTTAAAGTAGATGCTCCCCCTCAACATGTGCATGGAAAATTTAAAATCGTTTGTCACATGCGGGGAGGAAAACATGCTAAACACTTATGAAACCATTTATCGAATTATCAGTTTCAATCCAATTTAAATCACAAATTCTCCCCCGATCACAATTATCAAATCATTTGAGATTTGTGATCTCTGTAGATTTAAATTGATTTTGAAAGCTTTTAAGGAGAATTGTGACTTGATTATGAAAACGTTTTAACTGATAAGGATTGGATTTTGAGACTTTAAACTCCATTAATTAAACATGCTAGATTGTCTTTTGAAAACATAACATTAGCAAAGGTTTTGAATCAACTGTATAAAACATTGATTTTTGTATAAAACATTGATTTTTTCAACAATAAACCTTGCTCATTTACGTGCCAATTGTTTGAAAAGTGACCTTTCAAAATACCTTTCAAAATAACCTTGTTAATTCGAATAAAATCATTCTCCCCCTCAATCAATGACACAAGTTGTTGATTGAGAGATAGAGATTTTGACAGATGATAAGCACAAATGATTTAC
The DNA here is from genome assembly GCA_910596185.1 of Chrysanthemum makinoi. Taxonomy (NCBI): domain Eukaryota; kingdom Viridiplantae; phylum Streptophyta; class Magnoliopsida; order Asterales; family Asteraceae; genus Chrysanthemum; species Chrysanthemum makinoi. The sequence continues at coordinate 238,841,110 of OU343220.1, read as the reverse complement.
ACGAATAATAGTGTACGAGGTATTTTCAAAACAATTTAATTTTCATTAGATGGCAAATATTTTTTAGAAGAATCATTAGACGGAAAAGTATTTGGAAAGAGAAACATTTGTCTTTTTGATAACAAACATTTAGTTTAAGAAACAGAGCATGAGACTTGAAACATGAGATAAAGCATGGCTCTGTTCTTTTCATTTAAAACGGGTTACAACCTGAAATGACAATAAGCCACCATTTTTCTCCGCCTCATTTTTTTTTTTAACAAAAACTATGTGCATTCGAAAAACATCTAAAAACCCGTGACATTCTTTGAATGTCAACACAAAGTCCGTAGATGATATCGAATAAGGAAAAACATGACAAAATAGCAATATAATATTTTTTTTTCAAGTTTTGTATTTTGGTTTTTGAATAAATATATACAAGAGATAGATGAATAAAGACCTTTACTCCTCGTCTTCCTCTTGAAGACGCTTGAGTGTTTCCGGTTGTAAACTCTTTAGACCAAGACGTGGAAGGATACACTCAAAACGTTCTCTAGGAAGAGCTTTGGAGAAGATGTCTGCTAATTTGTATTCAGTCCTCACAAAGTAAAGTTCCACCACACCGTTTTCAACTTGCTCCCTGATGAAATGATGTCGAATGTCGATGTGCTTTGCTCTTGAGTGTTGTACGTTGTTGCATGAGAGAGCAATAACACTTTTATTATCACAGATGCAGAGGAATTTTGTTGAATTCAAAGCCATAGTTCGATAATTGGGATCTCATCCATAGGATTTGAGCACAACAAGATGACATGGCTATGTATTCACCTCTGTAGAGGAAATAGAAGTACTCATTTGCTTCTTTGAAGACCAGCTCACAAGCTTATCACCTAAAAACTGAGCACCTCCAGACGTACTTTGACGAGTATCTTGACATCCTGCATGATTAGCATCTGCATAGGCTGTTAGTGACATACGGGTGTCCTTCGGGTACCAAAGTCCCATATTGATGGTTCCTTGGAGAAACCGAAAGACCCGTTTAACCGCTTCAAGGTGCTTTTTAGTAGGCGTAGCCTGGTATCTAGCACACATGCAAACAGAGAACAAGATGTATGGTCTACTAGCTGTGAGGTACATCAGGGATCCAATCATACTACGATATTTCGTTTGGTCTACCATGATCTAATGAGTGTGTAAATACTCATCATTTTTGTACAAAATAAACTGCAAAATCATCTGAAAACACTCAGAAACACATCAAAATGATCAAAATATCACAAATCAGTGTTTTATGTGTTTTAAATGCAAAAATATCAAAATCAGATGAAAAACATTTCAAATTTGCAAAAATTGCAGTTTTAGTCCCCCAAGTTTCAAAAATTGTCAAATTTAGTCCCTGAGCACATAATTTCAAAAGTAAAGTCACCAAAGGTCCTTTTAAAATCAAAAGTTATCAAATTTAGTCCTTTGGTGAAAAATATCAAAAGTTTGAGAAAATTGCAAAAATGGTCCCTCAAGTTTAGAAATTGGCAGAATTGGCCCCTGGAAAATGTGAAAATGGCAACATTGGTCCTTGTACTTTTTGAAGATTGTCACTTTAAGTCCTTGGAACATCTTTTCAGATTTAGCAGCCTAAGTCCTTGAAGTTTCAGATCTTACAACTTTAGTCCTTGGAAGTTTTAAACCATTTAACTCATTTTTGGACCCTTGCTCACCTTTGACCCCCTGTCAAAATGAATTATGAACTCCCCCATTATTAATACTTGTTGGTCAAATCCGGTCAATATCTTCAACCCGCCAAAAGTCCACCAATCTCAACTGCTTTGCCTGCAACTTATCTACACCCCATCCCCCCTCCTCAATCCCACTCTCCCATGTCCCCTCCACCTTAGCATACCTCCAAACTTCATTTAAAGCTTCCCTAACCCCTCACTCAACCTCCAATGGGCAGAATAGAAAAAAGGCGCCAAAATCATGTTTAAACGGTTGAGATTAATTTGAGCAATCCAAGGGCTGAGAATTGGTGGGATTTCATCAGAAGAGAGAGAGGATAAGATTGGATATAAAAAAGAAGCAATGGAAGCAAAGAGAGTAGTAGATTATTAGTTTTAAATTTCCTTATGTCGTTTTTATCTTTAATGTATTAATTTAATTTCAAAACTGTAATTTTGTGTTTGCAAATGTTAAACTCAAGTTGAATTTGCAGTATTACCAAGTTTTAATCATTAATTCAAAGTTTCATTTAGTTTCATGCTTATGAGCTTACTGTTGAAAATTCCAATTTCCATTTCATAAAACCAAGCTTCAATAAGCTTGTTTATCAGTTTTAATAAGCTTATATAAGCTTTTCATAACTTTCTACAAGCTTAAAAGTTAAGTTCCAAGCTTTTTGTACTCTGGTCAACAAAAGTCAACTGGAGGACTAGACTTGGTAAATGCAGTTGGACATGGGTTGATGCAGGTGGATTGGGTTGGTTCTGATTAATTTGGGGTGATATTTAATAGAATAGTGGTTCTTGTTCACTGTTTGCATGCCATTGTGGCAGAGGACAATTTGTAAGTTATTTTAAGGTTTCCTTTGCATTATCTGCTAGTGTAGTTAAATCTGGTTTAATCTTGTCTAATTAGTTGTATTTAGGATTTATATAATTAGTTTGATCATTAATTCATAGTTTTTCAGTGTCTAGCTTAGTTTTGAGTTCAAACAGTCACAATCAAGGGTGTTTGGTTTACTGTTTTATCTGATCTCAGAAGCATAGGTAGTAGTTTAGCTCTATTGGTTCATGTGTATTAAGAACATTTGAGCTCATTCAAGTCTAGGTTTGGGTCTGCAAAACCACAGAAGTCAAAAATTAACAAAACTGTCTACACTGCTCACTGTTGTGAGTTTTGGGTTTGCAAAACTCTTGTTTTGTGTTTGGAACTGTTAAACATAGGTTGCTTTAATCTCATTTCAATCATTAACATCAATATCAGTCTACAAATCAAGTTTAAAACTCAAATAAGTCAAAGTTTCATTGTTTCTTCAAAAGTCAAATTGCTAAAATCTCAGTTTTGAGCTAACTACAAGGAATTTTCTTGGCTTCATCTTTAAGCCAAATTTAGTGAGATTTGATGTTTTAGAAACTTCAACTGGTACCCTTACTTATCTGCATTTTTGTGGAATTTAGTCATTTTTCCACAAGCTTCAAATAAGCTTGTGAACTTGGACCTAAGTCCCCTGCTCCACTGTCTGTATATACTGAGCTTTTTTTCTCAGTTCTTGCAGCTTGTACACTGAGCTCATCAGATCTTCCCAAGGCCTAGATTTTGGTTTGCTAGCTCTGGACCAGGTCTAGTTTAGGCCTTCAAAATTGGTTTTTGGTTTGTGGCTTATTTGAGTGCTCATTCTTTGGCTTAAAGTAGCCACCAAAATCTGTTTTCAAGCAAATAGCTTAAATCATCAAATCTGTACAACTTGCATATCAGTGGTTGTAGCTTGTTGATTTTAGTTGCATTTGGTCAATTTTAGCTTATTAGAACTTCTGTTAACAGTTGGTGGCTTGTTTTAATCATTTGGCTTATTTAAGTGCTTATTATTAAGATCATTCCACATCAGTTTCATAATCTTGTACACAAGCACCTGTTTTTATATTTTTCTCAGATTTAGAATATAATTTTAGAGCTTTCCTGAATTTTTCATATTTTTCTAAGTCATTTTGCTATTTTTCTTGATTTTTATTAGTTTTTAAGCACTTTTAAATAGCATTTAATACAAAAAATTAAAAAAAGGTTCAAAAAAATAAGTTTTCATTTTTCTTAGGCTTAGATAAATATAAAAAGTATAAAAAGTAATTTTCCATATTTTTCATAGTTCATTTTGTAATTTTTAGTAATTTAATTAGTTTTTAATAGTTTTTAATTCATAGAAAATCCAAAAATAATCAGAAAAATACAAAAATAGTTTTGAAAATTCTAGTTTGATATTTTAGACTTTTACATTTCATAATTTTATTTTTCTAGCTTTATTTCCTAATTTCTTGTAATTTAGGTAATTATTTAATATTTAAAAATAGTTTTTAATTAATAATAATTAAATAATTAGTTATAAAAATAATTTTCTTTTTCTATAAATTTTCTTTTATTATTAGGATTGTAAAAATGTATTTTTCATATTTTTAGGACTTTTATTTCTTAGATTTCACGTTTTATCTTGTACGTTTACGTAATTTTTATTTAAACGTAAGTTTTTTTAGTTTTAATTTTTAAACGTTCATCACTTTAAATATAGTGATAGCGTTTATTTAATAGATTTTATCTTTTTAATCTCCTCTCATTTGCATTTTAGCCTTTGTGTTTGTTTGATATTTCTGTAGTTATAATAATCAAATCATATTCCCTTTTCGTTCAAACTTCTCGATCACTACTCGTTGATTGATCCATTGCATAGCTCGCTGGGACATAACGACCCGGGGAGACTCTATACTCCTCAGATCTTCATTGCATTTGTGTCTGAACTGTTTTAAGTCGGTTACGGCTGGTCATTCACAAGTGACCAGTTTGTGTGATTAGACTTGACGGTTTTGCGCGGATCAAATTTTTGGCGCCGCTGCCGGGGAGCTGTGCTGATCTATCTTCCGTTTTAGCAGATTAGTTGTTTGAATCCTCACTCATTTGTTTATATCATCCATATCCATATATATATATCCATATTTTCTTATAAAAAATCCAAAAACCCAAAAACAGCCAAAAACGTATAAAAATTTTTTCCTTTTGTTTCTATATATGTATCAAATAATAAAAATACAAAAAGATCCGTCGTTTTCTTTAATAATAACAACTTAAAATATTACCACCGCAAACCAAGGCAGTGCACTACCTAACTGGGGGTGCGACCATAATAAGTTCCCGAACTAAAGATTTAAAACTTGCCTTTGTGTCCTTGTGATTGGTGTACCTTTTTCAAAGAAGCCATTCATCTTGGATTATTGGTTAAGTTCACTGTTGTTTTGCCTCGATTTTGTGTTAATTGATTTTGTTGTGATATCGACGTTTCAGAACCAGAAAACCCATAAAGATTCTTCTCACCCCATTTTTATAAAATATCTTCATAATTCCATTTCTCTCCTTAACTCTGAGTCTCTTAGAGTTAACTCTAGTGCATGCGCACTCGTTCTTCTAGATCATTGAGTCCTTTGCGTGATCTAGCAGAAATTCCTAGACGACGTTCTCGTAGGCGTCTTTGCCCAAATAGTCGAACCGAGATTCGTACTATTTCAAGCAACAACATGGCAGACGAACGTACCATGGCGGAAATGCTCCAAGCACCCACCGAGGGTTATGGAGATGCCATCGTTTTACCATGTCGATTCGATCACTTCGAATTGAAGACACATTTGATCACACTTGTGTCTACAAATCAATTCCGCGGTCGATCGAGAAGACCCGCATGCACACATCCGTTGGTTTAACAAGTTGACTTCAACTATCAATTTCAAGGATGTTCCTCAAAAAGTCATCAAGTTGATGCTTTTTCCATTCTCTCTTGAGGGGACAGCCCGGATTTGGCTGGAAAAAGAACCCCCTCGATCCATCGAAACTTGGGAGGATCTTGTTCAAAAGTTTGTGAATTACTTCTTTCCTCCATCAAAGACGACTAATCTTAAAAATGAAATTTCTGGATTTCGTCAAAATTTCGATGAAAATTTTGGAGAGGCATGGGAGAGATTCAAAGATCTCCTCAGGAAATGCCCCCATCATGAATTCACGGAGCTTCAACAAGTTAATATCTTTTATAATGGGTTGAACGGTAATGATCAAGATTCTTTGAACGCATCCGCGGGTGGCAATATCTTGAATCGTAGACCTAAAGATGTGCTTGAAATTTGCGAGAGTAAATCAAAAGTCCCTATTTCTCGCAACAAAGTCAATGTTCCGAACACTCCTGCCTCTTCATCCGGTAACTCTTCCGAGTTAGCCGCTCCGTTAGCCGCTCTAACGGACATCATCCATTGTATGATAAAAGAGGTAAAGGAAATCAAAAGCGAAATTCATAAGCCGAAACCAATCAAAGCCATAAACAAGGTGTGTGAAATTTGTAGTGGTCCACACGCGTATTATGATTGTCAAGCAACCGATGCTTCCTTTTACCAAGCTCCCGTAGCTGCGGTAAACCACAATCAATACCGACCACAGGCTGATCCTCACTACCGTGCACCTAGCGGTATGACACCACCTGGTTTTCCTCCTGTGCAAAACCATGGCAATCAAAATCGCTTTGTTCCGAATCAAGGACAAAATTTCAATAACTCTCAAAATGTCAATCAAAACCGGAACAATTTCAACCAACCTTATCAAGCTCCAAATCATCAAAGTTATCAACAACCTTATCAAGCTCCGAATCATCAAAGTTATCAACAACCTCCTCAAGCTCCCATGCCAAATGACTTCATGAAAATGACTGAGTCAAACATGCGTTCAATGCAAACTCAGATCAATAACATGAGAGGTGAACTAAAAAGGGAAATTGATACCACATTATCTCGGCAGACAAATGAGTTAAAGAATATGATGAGCAGTTTTATGAACATGAATATGAACAAAGCTTCATCATCTTCTGGAGGACTCCCAGGCAATACAATTCCTAATCCCAATGCCGAGTTGAAAGCCGTCACCACTCGTAGTGGTAAGACGCACAATGGACCTACGACTCCTATGCCCCCTCCTCCTGTGGCATTGAGTCAAGTTACCAAGGAGACAACGGACAAGGTGCATTATTCAAGCCCACGAAGTACCGCACACGTCCCACCTTCGGTAGTCCAACCTTCAAGTCCGGAACCCGAAGTTCCAAAGAAAAATCCTGAGCCAGAAAACACTTCCATCCCGGCTCAAAAGTCTAGTCAGCTTCCTTACCCATCAAGAATGAATGATGAGAAGCTCAAAGACAAAAACAAAGAGCAAATGGAAATTTTTTTCCAAATCTTCAATGAGCTTCACTTTGATATAAGCTTCGTTGATGCTCTCGTTCTAATGCCTAAATTTGCATCCACGCTTAAAGGCTTACTCACCAACAAAGACAAGCTATCAGAGATGGCGAAAACCCCTCTAAATGAGCAATGCTCAGCGGCCATTCTTAATAAGCTTCTCGAAAAGCTTGAAGACCCTGGCCGGTTTTTAATCCCGTGTGATTTCTTGGGGATGTTTCAATGCTCGCCTTGGCGATCTTGGCGCTAGCATTAACCTCATGCCACTCTCGGTATGGAAGAAACTGTCTCTTCCCGAACTTTCATCCACTCGTATGACACTCGAGCTAGCGGATCGTACCGTAACTCGTCCACTTGGGATAGCCGAGGATGTCGTGATGAAAGTGGGAAATTTTCACTTCCATGCTGACTTTGTTGTAGTAGACTTCGATACAGATCCTAGAGTTCCCCTCATCTTAGGGAGAGCTTTCTTGAGAGCTCGATTGATGTGTTTCTGAAGAGTTGACCATACGGGTTGACAACGAAGAGCTCACGTTAAATATCAACTAGAACTCCAAACCTCTGTACAAAAAGAGTGTTGCCACAATTGATCAAAAATCTGAAAGAATCAATGCAACACTCTCAAATTTCACGGTTAAGAGTGTTCACCAAAAGCGTCTTTGAGCTCAAAGCTTTGAAAATTACCCCTGGTTCAAACAAATGGTTTGAAAGCTCGTACCAGGAAGTCAAGAGTGTTCTTAATGATGATGACGATGATCTAGAATCGGAGACTTCATCGGAAGTGGTGGAAACTGCTAGCTCTAAGAGCACACCACTTGCCCCACCTCCGGCATCAGTTTGTCGCATTGAGATTGTTAAGTCTGTGGATGAAACCAAACTCTCTTCAGTTTCATCTGAGTTGGATGATGATGTTTGTGATCCATTGGGAGACATTCTTCCCATGGATGATTTGCTCAAAAAGAATCCATCATCTTCTAGTCTTATTCCCGACTCTTCCATCCCTTCTCTCACTTCTGATGAGGAAGATGACAACTTTTGGAATGAAGTCGATGCATTTCTTAGTGATGAGTCAATTCCAACGGGAATTGATAACACTTACCTTGATCCGGAGGGAGACATCCTTTTTCTGGAAAGTCTATTGATTGAAGAACCATTTCCCACCCTCCCTCCCGGACACCTTCTTGCCAATCACCATCTAAGCTTCAAGTTTAAGCTTAAAAATGTCAAAAATGGTGATTTGCTTCTTTCTGATGAGGAATGGACTTGCATTCTCATGTATGTCTTTATTCCATTCTTCACAGATGGTGTGGTTGCTCTTTCCCTTTTCTCTTTCGGGAATGAGGACACCATCTTTGACCCCGGTATCATCCTTTATAGTTTCTTCAATTAGCAATACCGCGGTTATATCTCGTCGGTGTGGAACTTTCTGATGTTCATATGTTTATTAACATTGTGAACGAAAGTCCGATCGAGATTGGTTTTCCACGTTACTTTCCCCATGAACCAATTAATTCGGGGTCGAGTCAAGCTAGCGACTCGGTAATCAATAACAATAGCACACTATATGGGTTTTCACCCATATTTCTGACTTCTTTCTATCTTTCTACCACCCTAGTGTGGGGGGGTTGCCCACATGTTGTGTATATAAAGTTCAAAAAAAAAACTTTTAAAATAATGGCCGTAAGTATTTCCCTTTTACGTTCTTTGTTTCGGCATAACCGCCGGTACTTTGAATATTGAGGGCAATATTCATTTCTAAGTGTGGGGGGGAATTCTCACGAATTTCATATGTATATGCCGCCTAATTCCCCCGTTTTTGGCCAAATTTTTTTTTGGAGTAAGTGTTTTACACTTACTCAATTGGTTATCAGTCCGCCTTGTCTAATAGACAAAAGGATTGGCTAATCCAGGAGCAAACGGCTCTTGGTAAAGATTTCTCAAATCCGTTTATATGGCTTGCAATTTGCCCAAAATTGTATGGTTCTCAACTCACCATATCCTAAAAAGTGAAGAGTTGGCTAGCCCGCAAGTTTATGGCTTGTGGTAAAGGCAGTGGAAAAACCATAATTGGTAATCACCTCACCAAAGATAATTCGATAATTTATCTAAGAGTTGGCTAGTCCAGAAGGGTGCGGCTTCTGGTAAAGACAAAATCAAATCCGTTGAAAGCTGGTGGTTTGCTCAAAATCACATGGTTATCGGTGTACCATGGTTCTTACTTGAACTGAAACATTTGGCTACTCCAGAAGTAATGGCTTTTGGTAAAGAGATGAAATCCATTAAATTTTCTCAAAAGATTGCTAGGGACTAGCAATATCTCAGTGTGGGGATTGATGAGTGTGTAAATACTCATCATTTTTGTACAAAATAAACTGCAAAATCATCTGTAAAACACTCAGAAACACATCAAAATGATCAAAATATCACAAATCAGTGTTTTATGTGTTTTAAATGCAAAAATATCAAAATCAGATGAAAAACATTTCAAATTTGCAAAAATTGCAGTTTTAGTCCCCCAAGTTTCAAAAATTGTCAAATTTAGTCCCTGAGCACATAATTTCAAAAGTAAAGTCACCAAAGGTCCTTTTAAAATCAAAAGTTATCAAATTTAGTCCTTTGGTGAAAAATATCAAAAGTTTGAGAAAATTGCAAAAATGGTCCCTCAAGTTTAGAAATTGGCAGAATTGGCCCCTGGAAAATGTGAAAATGGCAACATTGGTCCTTGTACTTTTTGAAGACTGTCTCTTTAAGTCCTTGGAACATCTTTTCAGATTTAGCAGCCTAAGTCCTTGAAGTTTCAGATCTTACAACTTTAGTCCTTGGAAGTTTTAAACCATTTAACTCATTTTTGGACCCTTGCTCACCTTTGACCCCCTGTCAAAATGAATTATGAACTCCCCCATTATTAATACTGTTGGTCAAATCCTGGTCAATATCTTCAACCCGCCAAAAGTCCACCAATCTCAACTGCTTTGCCTGCAACTTATCTACACCCCATCCCCCCTCCTCAATCCCACTCTCCCATGTCCCCTCCACCTTAGCATACCTCCAAACTTCATTTAAAGCTTCCCTAACCCCTCACTCAACCTCCAATGGGCAGAATAGAAAAAAGGCGCCAAAATCATGTTTAAACGGTTGAGATTAATTTGAGCAATCCAAGGGCTGAGAATTGGTGGGATTTCATCAGAAGAGAGAGAGGATAAGATTGGATATAAAAAAATAAGCAAAGGAAGCAAAGAGAGTAGTAGATTATTAGTTTTAAATTTCCTTATGTCGTTTTTATCTTTAATGTATTAATTTAATTTCAAAACTGTAATTTTGTGTTTGCAAATGTTAAACTCAAGTTGAATTTGCAGTATTACCAAGTTTTAATCATTAATTCAAAGTTTCATTTAGTTTCATGCTTATGAGCTTACTGTTGAAAATTCCAATTTCCATTTCATAAAACCAAGCTTCAATAAGCTTGTTTATCAGTTTTAATAAGCTTATATAAGCTTTTCATAACTTTCTACAAGCTTAAAAGTTAAGTTCCAAGCTTTTTGTACTCTGGTCAACAAAAGTCAACTGGAGGGCTAGAATTGGTAAATGCAGTTGGACATGGGTTGATGCAGGTGGATTGGGTTGGTTCTGATTCATTTGGGGTGATATTTAATAGAATAGTGGTTCTTGTTCACTGTTTGCATGCCATTGTGGCAGAGGACAAATTGTAAGTTATTTTAAGGTTTCCTTTGCATTATCTGCTAGTGTAGTTAAATCTGGTTTAATCTTGTCTAATTAGTTGTATTTAGGATTTATATAATTAGTTTGATCATTAATTCATAGTTTTTCAGTGTCTAGCTTAGTTTTGAGTTCAAACAGTCACAATCAAGGGTGTTTGGTTTACTGTTTTATCTGATCTCAGAAGCATAGGTAGTAGTTTAGCTCTATTGGTTCATGTGTATTAAGAACATTTGAGCTCATTCAAGTCTAGGTTTGGGTCTGCAAAACCACAGAAGTCAAAAATTAACAAAACTGTCTACACTGCTCCTTTGTTGTGAGTTTTGGGTTTGCAAAACTCTTGTTTTGTGTTTGGAACTGTTAAACATAGGTTGCTTTAATCTCATTTCAATCATTAACATCAATATCAGTCTACAAATCAAGTTTAAAACTCAAATAAGTCAAAGTTTCATTGTTTCTTCAAAAGTCAAATTGCTAAAATCTCAGTTTTGAGCTAACTACAAGGAATTTTCTTGGCTTCATCTTTAAGCCAAATTTAGTGAGATTTGATGTTTTAGAAACTTCAACTGGTACCCTTACTTATCTGCATTTTTGTGGAATTTAGTCATTTTTCCACAAGCTTCAAATAAGCTTGTGAACTTGGACCTAAGTCCCCTGCTCCACTGTCTGTATATACTGAGCTTTTTTCTCAGTTATTGCACTTGTACACTGAGCTCATCAGATCTTCCCAAGGCCTAGATTTTGGTTTGCTAGCTCTGGACCAGGTCTAGTTTAGGCCTTCAAAATTGGTTTTTGGTTTGTGGCTTATTTGAGTGCTCATTCTTTGGCTTAAAGTAGCCACCAAAATCTGTTTTCAAGCAAATAGCTTAAATCATCAAATCTGTACAACTTGCATATCAGTGGTTGTAGCTTGTTGATTTTAGTTGCATTTGGTCAATTTTAGCTTATTAGAACTTTTGTTAACAGTTGGTGGCTTGTTTTAATCATTTGGCTTATTTAAGTGCTTATTATTAAGATCATTCCACATCAGTTTCATAATCTTGTACACAAGCACCTGTTTTTATATTTTTCTCAGATTTAGAATATAATTTTAGAGCTTTCCTGAATTTTTCATATTTTTCTAAGTCATTTTGCTATTTTTCTTGATTTTTATTAGTTTTAAGCACTTTTAAATAGCATTTAATACAAAAAATTAAAAAAAGGTTCAAAAAAATAAGTTTTCATTTTTCTTAGGCTTAGATAAATATAAAAAGTAGAAAAAGTAATTTTCCATATTTTTCATAGTTCATTTTGTAATTTTTAGTAATTTAATTAGTTTTTAATAGTTTTTAATTCATAGAAAATCCAAAAATAATCAGAAAAATACAAAAATAGTTTTGAAAATTCTAGTTTGATATTTTAGACTTTTAAATTTCATAATTTTATTTTTCTAGCTTTATTTCCTAATTTCTTGTAATTTAGGTAATTATTTAATATTTAAAAATAGTTTTTAATTAATAATAATTAAATAATTAGTTATAAAAATAATTTTCTTTTTCTATAAATTTTCTTTTATTATTAGGATTGTAAAAATGTATTTTTCATATTTTTAGGACTTTTATTTCTTAGATTTCACTTTTTATCTTGTACGTTTACGTAATTTTTATTTAAACGTAAGTTTTTTTAGTTTTAATTTTTAAACGTTCATCACTTTAAATATAGTGATAGCGTTTATTTAATAGATTTTATCTTTTTAATCTCCTCTCATTTGCATTTTAGCCTTTGTGTTTGTTTGATATTTCTGTAGTTATAATAATCAAATCATATTCCCTTTTCGTTCAAACTTCTCGATCACTACTCGTTGATTGATCCATTGCATAGCTTCATTGGGACATAACGACCCGGGGAGACTCTATACTCCTCAGATCTTCATTGCATTTGTGTCTGAACTGTTTTAAGTCGGTTACGGCTGGTCATTCACAAGTGACCAGTTTGTGTGATTAGACTTGACGGTTTTGCGCGGATCATGATCCCTGAGTGGTCCTCATCTAGTTTAGTACGTTCAATCATGGAAGTGTCAACAGGGTCACTAGAATCAAATCCAAATTTCTTTAAAATCTCATTTGCATATTTAGATTGATTTATAAAAATGCCTCCGGGACTTTGTGAAATTTTTAATCCCAAGAAAAATGACATTTGTCCCATCATTGACATTTGAAATTTAGAACCCATTTCATTTGAAAAACGGTCACACTCATTGGGGTCAGTCGAGGCAAAGATGATATCATCAACATAAATTTGAACGTGAATTAAATGTTTACCTGACTTGCTGGTGAACAATGTAGGGTCAACTACTCCTTTGCTGAATCCGGTAGATAGAAGAAACTTTGATAGCATATCATACCATGCCCTTGGAGCTTGCTTTAAACCGTAAAGAGCCTTCTTCAAACGATAAACATGAGTAGGATGCTCTGGATTCACAAAGCCTTCAGGTTGGCTGACGTAGACGATACTCCGTTAAGAAACACCGTCTTTACATCCATCTGATAGACTACCATGTTCTTACTTGCAGCATTAGCCAAGAAGATTCTGATTGCCTCGATTCGAGCAATAAGAGCAAATGATTCTTCAAAGTCAATACCCTCCTCTTGACGGTATCCTTTAGCCACCAATCGAGCCTTGTTCTTCAGGACATCACCATGCTCATCAAGTTTCACTTTGAAGATCCATTTTAGAGCAATGATCATAGCACAATCTGGAGCAGATACTAATTCCCATACATCAAGTCGATCAAACTCATGAATTTCTTCTTGCATGGCATTGAACCAGCTGTCTTCATTCATGGCGGTTTTAACATCTTTTGGTTCGATCTTAGAGAGTACGGAGTTGAAGAAGCACCATAAGGCATCGATTGCAAGTTGTTTACGTGTGGATACTGGACGAGAGGGATTTCCAATGATGTTGTCCAATGGATGATCATGAGTCCATTTTCTGAGGTGTTCATGTGGCTGTTGTTGAGGGACTGAAGTAGCATAGTCGATGTCTCCGAAGAAGATGGTTCGATGATGATTCAGGGTCAAATATGTTTTCAAATGGAGCATCTTCAGGAGTAGCAAAGGGATTAACTTCATCATTGATGCCAGAAACAGTTCCATGATGCACATTCAAAGATTGATGATTTGTTGATGAGACAGAGTGATCAGCAGTAGGCGCTTCTTGACTTAATGATATTGAGACTGAAGGGTTGACTTCATTCACAGGGATAGGAGAAGCCTCTGTTGATGGATTTGACATTTCATCAGCATTTGGTTCATAGTGTTCATCGAACATTGGATCAAACAATTTCTTTAAATCATCTTCAGTTGGAGGTACATATGGAGTTCTTTGGAGAGGAATTTGGTACAAGGGATGAACCAATGGGACTGTTTTGAAGTGCGGGTCCAGAAGTGGATTGTCCAGGAGCCATTTGACCGGTCAGCTCATCAAACGTAATGTGAATTGTTTCCATGATATTTCAGGTTCTCTTGTTGTAGATTCGGTAACCTTTTCTGCTTAGTGCATATCCAACAAATATTCCAATGTCCGCTTTAGCTTTCAATTTACCTAAATCTTGACCGTCATTAGTTGGATAACATAAAGCACCAAACACACGAAGGTATGATAGATCAGGTTTTCGATTGTGGACAAGTTCATATGGAGTCTTTCCATGAGATGTGTGAATTAGAGACCGATTTTGAGTGTAACTTGCAGTGGCAATAGCTTCAGCCCATAGAAACATTGGAACCTTTGAGTAAATTAGCATAGTTCTTGCAGCTTCTACAAGAGTTCGATTTCGTCGTTCAACTACACCGTTTTGTTGAGGAGTTCGAGGAACACTTCTTTGAGAACTGATTCCAAAATTTTCATAAAATTCATTGAGTTCTTTATTAACAAACTCAGTTCCATTATCGGTTCGGACGATTCGAACCGTTTTGTTGAGTCGGATCTGAAGTTGTTTAATGAGTTTAATGATGACATCTGGAGTTTCGTCCTTTGTCCTAAAAAACTTAACCCAAGTGAATCGGGAAAAGTCATCAACCACTACTAGCACATATCTCTTCCCATTAATAGTTTGCACTCTCATTGGGCCGCACAGATCCATATGAAGGGTATGAAGAACTTCCATTACAGAGTTTGTTGGTTTTGGTTTGTGGGCATATTTCGTGCTTTTTCCCAATTGGCAAGCTGAACAAAGATGATCTTTTTCATATTTTAATCTGGGTAAGCCTCTGACAAGATCCTTTCTGGAAAGGTTGTTTATGGTGCCGAAGTTCAAGTGATTGAGACGATGATACCATAACCAAGACTTTGTTTTAGAAGCCTTTGACAGCAAGCAGATTGGAGAAGACTTCATCATGTCATTGATAGAGATGGTGTATAGGTTAGAACCACGAGTACCTCTTAATAATTCCACACCATCAAGTTCTCTAACGAAACAAGTATGTTTTCTAAATGCCACTTCAAGATCGGAATCATAGAATTGACCAACAGAGAACAAGTTGTGACCAAGACCTTCCACATAATATACCCTGGAAATTACACTTTTACCAACCACATAATATCCATAACCCATAATTGCTCCAAAATGGTCGTTCCCGAATCTAACTGTCCCGATGAATTTACTCACGAAGTTCATGAGCCGCGACCGGTCTCAATCATATGCTTGGAACAGCCTGAGTCCAGGTACCACAGAACGATTTGAACGATCTGCAGTTGAACACAGACAAGAATGGATAACTGGATAATTGGGAACCCCATGCAATAATGGGTTCCACTTGGTTAGTAACAATGATTGGAACACCCACATCAGAAATAGAAACATCCATATCAGAAATAGAAGCAATGGAATCATTAGGAATAGATGCGGTGCTGGTGTCCGTATTTGACCTATTCAAAGTATGTTCACTTCTTAAAGGAATAGTTCTACCAGTAGGCATCCATTTTCTAGTGGGCATTGTCTTAGCAGATTGAGTGCAAAACTGATTATCCTTATGGCCAAAAGGTATCCATTGATAACCTATCTTCCTAAATGTTCTTCCTGTGGGTTTCCACTGTTTTCTAACTTTCTTTCGTTTTTGCCTTTTAGCCTTCTTAGCATGAATTTTTTCATTAACAATTTTAACTGGGCACTTGACAACATTAGACAAAACATTCACACCACATTCATGATTAGCAACAGAATTCAAGAATACATCATTACATGGTTTGCAGATAGTATCAGAATTCGAATTAATTACAGTACGCCTATGGCTAATACTAGAATCAACACGATTCGTTTTATTCAACTCAAACTTAAAGATCCTAGGATGGTCTTCTACTCTCTTCCAATGCACATTCTTAGCTTGCGAGATCCTATCTTGCTTGGTACTGCCTGGAGGCTTTGACCTGCTTGCTTTAATGTCACTGATTACTCCTGTAGATGGAATTATGGGAACATTAGTTGGTTGAACTACCTTTTGCATTCCTGAACTAGATGTGCAAGGATCTGAACTTCTAGAAGGCACATTAGTATTTACTTTCTTAAAGCTGGGCATGGAATGGTTTGTATGCATGGCACTAGGCATAGAACAAGGCATCACAGCTTTACCTTTCACACCTAAGGATTTAGGACATGTTGCAATTAGACATTCTAGCAGCTCCTGATATCGTTTGGCACAAATGCAAGCAAACCTAATTTCTCTATCAAGAGGCTTATTTTAGAAGTCCTCTTCCACAATCTCTCGGAGACATTCTAGACTATCCTTAAGGTGAGCACAGTAGTTATTAAACACAAGTTCATTATTCCTAAGATGAGGAGGAATGTATTTAACAGTCACATTATATTTGCAGTCAGAGCATGACTTTGAAGCGACATTCTCATTAAAAACAAGTGGCAGTTTCCCTTTTTCCTGACCCCTCAGATTCTCAATTTCCTTTTGCAAAGAAGTTATTTTTTCGTTGTTTTTGTCACGAGTGACTTTTATTGAATCATATAACTCTTTAAAGTGACGCTTAACTTTTTCATTTTCTTCTAGAAAGCTCTCGTTTTCCTTTTGTAACGCATTTACTAAGTTTTGAAGATGAAAAGTTTGAGAATACTGAGAATCTAAAGGAGGAGGCATTTGGGAGGCAGTCACATTGTTCTTTTCACCCCTTTAATTGAGAAATTTGGGCTTTCAACTTTCTGATCGTGCAACAATGAGCTTGAATCTGTTCGTCACGTTTATTTATCTGAAAAACTGCATCAAACTCTGGAACATCTGAGGATGTCTTGATATTTGAGGTTTTAACATTTTCTTTAAGATATTGATATTTTAGTTGCAAATCAAAATGTTCAACTTCTAGTTTAGAAAGATGTTTTACCAAATTATGGTGATCATCTTGATCAATTTTCTCACTAAGTTCTGAGTTTTTGTTTTCAAGCTCAATGACACGATCATGGGAAACTTTCAATGCAATAGATAATTCATGAAATCGAGAGGTAGTAATGGAGTGATTCGTAGCAGTGTAAAACACATCTTGAGTAATACATTCAGAAATAAGATTCTCATTTAAAGTATGCAAGTTCTTCCTCTCAATCTCATTATATTTTAATTTATGCTCATAGTCACTAACCTCAACTATCATTGCATCAAATTCCTTTTCCATTTCTTTAATATCTGAATCCATCCCCTTTTTAAGACTCTCAAATTGTTCTTTTAGTTGTTTAAAGAAAGGCATGACCTCAGTTAAATAGCATTCTTTAGTTTGCTCAAAACCCCTTTCCCCTTCAGTTATCCCAGTGGGTGTGATTCTTTTCTTACAAGTTTTTATCAAAATCAACAAATAATTGAAAGATGACATATTGACTGATTAAGGTCTTGCTTTTAGTGGCAATAGTTCTAGGGACTAGATGCATTGGTGTATTAGGAGGATACACAGTAGCTGAAGGCATTTTCCTAAGAGGGGGGTTTGTTACAACAAGATTCTCTGCCTTTTGTTTATGTAGATCCTTTTTCCAGAACACTTATTCGGGTGTTAACAATTTTTGAGGCTTAAACATGTTCAAGGAAATCCAATTTTCCTTTTTGTAGTCATGGGGTCTGATAATTATGTTTTTCTCTTTACATGCAGGATTGCTGAGTTTCTTATCCATTTTCTCCCTAGTGACCTCATCTGATTTCTTATCTTCCTCGATGCACTTTCAGACAACTGGGTATCTGCCTAGGTTTAAGGATTTCATTGCCATCATAAATTACCTTATGAGAAGTTCTAGCCTTTTTAATGACCTCAGGATTTGGTTCCTCAACAAGGGGAATGCTATGCTTATCGCTTAAGACTCTATGCTTAGTGATCATGTGAGCAGTCTGAATGGTGTTCCCTTGTACGTTCAACTTATTTTCAAGCTTTGTTAGCCTCGCTAAAGTGAAGTCATTACGGGAATTGCATTAGTTTCTTTCTTTACTCATTCACAAGGACTAGTTTAGTCATTTGTGCTAAGTTAGGCTTGTCCTAGTATAAATACACCTCCTAGTCCCAACTAGGAGGGTAGGAAGTTCACATTTTGTAAAGAAGTGTGTGTGGTTTCTTCTTCTTCTCTCTAGAAACACACACATCTTCCCCTTTTCTATCTAATACAATAACCATGTCTTATTCATTCTTTGAGCTTCCCCGACCCCCCGAACCACATGAATCACTAGTTTTTATCGATCCTACAATTGGTATAACGAGCCAAGGTTGTTGTTTGTTGATTTATTGTGGTTTTATACATGTTTATCTACTGTTTTTGTGTGTATTTCTGTGGGTCGGAAATTTTTTTTCCGAATGTTGTGGGTAAAACAGTGTTATTCATGTTTTTTTTTGGTATCCTTATTTTTGGTCTAAACTTAAAAAGTCCTGGTCTTTCTTGTTTACACATTAGTTTTGGGTCAAATTTTTTGTCCAAACTCGTGTATCTATCTTTATGATTTTTTTTAGTTATACCAATATCCGTGAAACACAGGGTCATCTGGTCATCTTCATATGGTCTAACTGGTCAAAAGAAGCATTTTTTTGTTCTTCTGGGTTTTGGTATGAAGATGGACGGAATTTTTTGGTCAGAAAAACTCGCCGGAAAAAGTCAAATGGTCAAAACCCTTTTTCTACGCATAAGGAGAATCTTCAGGAATATTACGCATAACTGTGAAGTTATGCGTAGGAATTGTTACGCGTAAGTCTTTACGCATAAGCCCTTGCTTACGCATAAACTTGACCTGGGTTTACGCATATGCAACTGGCTTACGCGTAAGACCAAGCAGTTTACACATAAGACCAAAAGTTACGCGTAGCTGATATTTTTTACGCTTAAGAACTGAAAGGGAGTTACGCGTAAACTTTACCATACATGACCATGACCACAACCGAATACCATATACCAAAAGAAAAAGACTTGACCTCAGATTCATAGACATTCATCAGTCCAACATCCATCACAACAACTCATCAGTAACTATCCTATCCCATCCCTTCCACAATCATACCCATAACTAAAATCGAAAACTGAAATTGATAGAAATCAGATTCGGATTCAATTTTTTTCAATCTTTTAAAGATTATTTTCATTGAACGTCATCATCATAGATCCTTGTGAAGCTAGGCTTCTTTTCATATCCGAATTTACAAAGATTGAGGTTTAACAAGAGTGTTACCCTCATTCTTAGATTCGTTTAATTGAAACGAAAACAACAAACCACAAGAAAAATCCAACCCGAGACCCATTTATATGGATCTTGTTGCCAATCTTGTTGTCTCTGTTTGTTTCGGGTATCATGAGAAAAGAGATTGGTTGAGTAAAGAATTGCGTTTGATGAAGACGGAGATAGGTTTTGAGGAGAATTTTTTTTCTCTTTAGATCTGTTGAGAAGACGAGATAGAAAGTGTGGTAGGCGTTCCAATTTGAGAAGAGTATTGTGATTTTTAGGTTTAGGTTATATTGTGTTGCCTCTTTATAACCGATTACTTAATAATACATGGGTCATTAGAGCGGGCACTCTATTTCTGGATTGGATCAGGTTTTTTTGATTTGGATCGGGGGGATAACTATCGTGGGCTTTGGCTTCCCAAGTATGATTTGAGCTTCAGTTATTCAACCGGATATGGATAATAATTTGATGGTTTTGAGCTTTTCCTATTCTCAATTGGACGTGGACTTGTATATGTAATGATATGATGGATCAGATATCGTGAATAAAAATGTGTTACCCGATTTTTTTCTCACAAAAATTGAGGGTACACATTTTACATTGGTTAATTGTGGTATATTGGTATTGTAAATTTTACATTCACGGCTATATTTTGAAATGAATATCAAATGTAACCACGAAGATGATGCTTTATTATTTATTTGTGTTTTACGTGAAGTTTGACGGGCGTGTTTACTTATTTCATCTTCTTTCTTTCTTCCCTTCCGCGAAGATGACTTGTCTGGGCAAATATGTTGAGTGTGATGAAGACTTGCTATCTAGTTACTTTTGTGATTCTTTCTCTCTTAACCCACAAAGTAGCTATCACTTTCGGTGTCTCACGTAGTTGAGGATACGTCAAGAGGTTTTGTACAATGGGTACACCGTTCTTTTTCACAAGGATAGTACAAGCTTAAGTAACTATTCCGGGAGATTTTACTTCATCCTCAAGTTCGTCATATTGGGTTATCCTCACATGTGGTTACTACTGTACCGTTGAATTTTGATACATGGGGTTGAAATGAGTTAGACAATTTCAAATGGTATTGTTTATCGACATCTTCTCACGGGCTGATTTGATTTATGATAGAATGCTTCCAGTTAATGCTTCATGTACACAATTGTATGCTGATTCCGATAAATCATAACCTTCAGGGGAGAGAAATGTGTACATTATGGGCTGATTTGATATATGCAAGATAACTGGAATGCATTTGGTGAGATGAAGATGTTGATATATTATTCCCCAGAATGGACAATCTTGAAGAAGGTCGAGTCGACAGTCTTTTCTACATTTTCCTCTGCGTGTTAGAAGACTAAAGACGGTTCTAATTTAATTATCAAAAGACTTCTTCGAATTCAGGAAATTCATCGAAAGGTTGTCGGTTTGGGGAGAGCACTAATTAGGGGAGAGCAAAAGGTCGATTTAATCCCTAATGAGATTTGCTCGCATTGTTCTTCTGCAAGTAAAGAGATGGCAGCTGAGAAGATTCATGAAGTTTGATGACTGTGAAGACACTCTTGGAGCTGCTGCGCTTATCTGTTGTATTTAATTTTGCTTGTAGGGAACATTGTAAGCAACTCCCGTATGACATCACTTGGGGAGAGATTGTTAGCCTCGCTAAAGTGAAGTCATTACGGGAATTGCATTAGTTTCTTTCTTTACTCATTCACAAGGACTAGTTTAGTCATTTGTGCTAAGTTAGGCTTGTCCTAGTATAAATACACCTCCTAGTCCCAACTAGGAGGGTAGGAAGTTCACATTTTGTAAAGAAGTGTGTGTGGTTTCTTCTTCTTCTCTCTAGAAACCCACACATCTTCCCCTTTTCTATCTAATACAATAACCATGTCTTTCTCATTCTTTGAGCTTCCCCGACCCCCCGAACCACATAAATCACTAGTTTTATCGATCCTACAAGCTTGTTTTTCAAAGTTTTTAGATTGGAAAAATCATTCAAAAGTTTTGATTCCTTAGCATTGAATTCTTGCTTAAGCATTTTCACATTTTCTTGAAGTTCTTGTTTTTGCTTAGTAGTTTTAGAAAGCTTTTCTTGTAAGGAATTTAACTCTTGTTTTAATACTTCTTCTCTAAAATTATTTTTTTTAATAATTGTACGCATTTGGTCATCCATTTCCTGCTCACGGGTGGTCAACTCAAATTTAGCACGTTGTTCATGGATAGCAACACGTTCTTTATAGGCATTTAGTTCAGAGACAACAGAATCATCAGGGGTACATGCAGTGTATTCATCAAAAGCATAGTCATCATTGACTGCATAAGATACATCACTTGGTACAATCTTACTTTCACTTTGTTTCACATATTGATCATATGGGACAATATTGATATTACCCATATTTTCAATATCTGACTCAATAATTACAGTTGTTTGTACTTCATCATGTATCTTTTGCTCATCAACTTCATCGTATAGTTTTCGTACCTCAGAAATGATTTTGTCTTTAGATGGACCAGCTTGTGGTGATGAAGAGACTTTAGGAGGGACCATTGGAGAAATGCTAGCCATGAAAATGGTTTGTGTAGTAGGTTCATCATCAACGTCAGAGTCGTATGCATCACAATCAGCGACTTGAAAGGCATTCTGATGATTGTGGCCTATCTCCTGAATTGGTCGCTCATCCACATCGCATCATATTTCTTAGCATTTCCTCGAAGAAACAACAACTCCTCTTCATCCAAAGCTGCACCATTATCCCGAGCTTGCACAAGCAACATCTTATCCCTGAAGTACTCTGCATTCTGAGGGCGTTTTAGCGATGTGCAGTTCCTTGCAATATGTCCCTTACCTCTATAGTTGTAGCATTTGATTGGCTTTGTTTGTCCTTGATTTCCAATCCTTCCCCTATTTAGATTTCCCACATATCCTCTACCGACTCCACCTCTTCCTTGTTCGTACTGCCTTTCTTGAACTGGCTGCACCATAACCTTCCCATCTCAGACAGTGGCTTGATTGTGTGGATTGGATGCTGTTCTGAGGTTGTTGTTGGTGTGTGGGAGAGAGTTCATGTTTTGACTAATCATGAGAGCCAGTTGATTAATGAAGTTTCCCACGGCTGCATTAGCATCAGCTTGTTTGAACATTGGATCAGGAATGAGTTTGTGATTACCATTACCCATAGGTATAACTTGAGATGCTTTTGTGTTAATTCCAATGTTTGAGTAGAAGGCAATTGAATCATTTGATGAGCTTGTCTCTCCCTGGTTGGTTTTGAACTGATTAAGAATCCTTTTTTCAAACATAGCATGTCTCTCATTCTGAAGAAGGAAGGCATAGAGTTGCTCATAGTTTGTATTCTTCAATCCTTTGGTTAGCTTCACAGAGGTGACAAACTTGTGCCATTCGAGATTCATGTTGTTCACAAACTTTGAGTTCAGCTGAATGTTTGGCATAGTCATTCTGATGTTCCTCATGTCATTAACAAGCTTGTGGAATCTCACGTAATACTCATAGACACTCTCATCTGGTTTCATCTTGAAGTGTTCAAATTCATCATAGAATTGAGATTCTCTGTCTTCCATAGTTAATTGAACCGAGAAAGAAGCATCTTGACATTATCCCATACAGACTTTGCTTCAGTGTTGTGATTGATAAGCTTGTAGATGTCTTTTGGAAGACCTTGAAGTATAATGTTAGAAGCCATGATATCTGCATCGAATCTCTTTTTCTCCTTATCATTGAGCTCATCATACGTCTTTGGTCTGTCTATTCCATAGATCATTGTTCCATCTGCACCTGTATCAATTAAGTCTCTAGTAGTCTCAATCTGATAAGGTCCTTCATCGATTGACTTGAGAATGTTGACTTCGTTTTCTTTTCCCAAACAGTACAATCGGATTCGTTGTGCCCATGAGTCATAATCAGTTCTGTCAAGCATAGGTGGACGTGTGTTGACCTGCTGAACGTCCTCAGCTAAAGAAGAAACAATAGTAGGAACGATGTTTGCCATGATTACAAGTTCTACGGGATTTTACTATTCTTTGATTAAATCGGGAAATTGATTCTTTCACGGGATTTTCCTAAACCAAAAGAACAACCGTAAGAATGTGTCAAGAAGAAGTAACAAGTCTTAATAGACAAGTAGGCTTAGTTATCAACTCGCTAAACAACCAACTCGCTTAAAGAAACAAGTCGCTTAAGGAATCAACTCGCTAAATAGCCAAGTCGCATTAGTATCAACTCGCAACACAATCAACTCGCTTAAAGAAACAAGTCGCTAAATAGCCAACTCGCTTTAGTATCAACTCGCAACACAATCAACTCGCTTAATGAAACAAGTCGCTTTAAGAATCAACTCGCTTAATAGCAAGTCGCAAACAGACACAACTCGCCTTACCACCAAGTCGCTTAAAAGCTTAACTCGCTAAATAGCCAAGTCGCATATATCAACTCGCATCCAGTAACAAAGTAACTCGCTTTGAAGAAACTCAAGTCCGAGACTCAACTCGCTTAGTACTAAGTTCACAAATAACCACTTTATCAATAAAAAACAATCAAACCAAAATGATTTAAGCCTTCCAATTCAAAACATAAACACATATGATGATCCTAAGCACAAAAGTACAAGCAAAATTCAAACTTTAACACTAGAATTTGTCCAAATGATTCAAACTCTCCTAAACACTTAATACCCCAAAAACCTTATGAAATCCACCAAAACAAAGAGCATGAAATATGAGTGATCAAACCATGGCTCTTGATACCAAATGTAAGATATAGGATTTCACAAACACATTAAACCATAACCATAAGAGGCGTTCAAGATGTTTAGAGAGAGAAAGTTCTAGAGAGAGAAAGGGAAGAGAGTTGGGAACTATGTGAAACAAAGAAAAATGGTATTGAAGCTCCAACCTTCTACCTTGGAAGGTAGAGGCTATTTATAGTTTCTTACAAACATACGCCACCTACGGGCTGTGGATCAGGCATACAGTGGGTAAAGACCCGTCTGTCCTCCACGGTGTTACATAACAAACTACTTAATAATATAACTTGACTACGACTACGAGCTTTCTAACAAATACATATACTTGAGGTGACCGACTCTTTAACGACTGAATTTTCTAATTCCTAACAGTTATGGAGATCTAGCTTTTGGAAATTATTTGATCACTCGGGTTTACTATGTTGAAGGGTTGGGACACAATTTGTTTTCAGTCGGGCCGTTCTGTGATGCAGATTTAGAGGTTGATTTTAGGACAAATGCTGGCTTCGTTAAAAACTTGGATGGAACTAATCTCTTAACTGGGAATCGTGATACAAACTTGTATGCTATCGACATTAACCAAATGACCTCTTCATCACCAATATGTCTTATGACACGAGCATCTGGAACAAAGTCCTGGTTGTGGCATAGAAGATTATCCCATCTCAATTTCGACACCATCAACAAACTTGCCAAAGACAACATCGTCAACGGACTTCCAAAGTTCAAATACACCAAGGATCACTTATGTCCATCATGCGAACAAGGAAAAAGCAAAAGAGCATCATATAAACCCAAACCCGTACCTAGTTCGGAAGCAAGGTTGCATATGTTGCACATGGACTTATGTGGCCCAATGAGAGTTGAAAGCGTTAATGGGAAAAAATATATTCTTGTTATAGTTGATGACTATTCAAGATATACATGGGTAAAGTTTCTGAGATCAAAAGACGAAGCACCAAGCATCATCATCACCTTTCTGAAGCGTATTCAAGTACTTCTTCAAGCTTCAGTAAGGGTAGTAAGAACAGACAACGGCACATAATTTACAAATCAGGAGTTAAAAACTTATTTTGAAGATGTTGGAATCACTCATCAGACATCAGTTGTTAGAACTCCACAGCAGAATGGGGTAGTTGAAAGAAGAAATAGAACTCTTGTGGAAGCTGCTCGCACAATGCTAATTTATTCTAGTGCACCGTTATTTCTATGGGCTGATGTTGTTGCCACTGCTTGTTTTACTCAGAACCGATCCCTAATCCATCCAAGATTCAATAAAACCCCATATGAACTTGTGAACAACAGAAAACCTGATATCTCTTACCTTCACGTGTTTGGCGCTTTGTGCTATTCGACAAATGACAGAGAAGATCTAGGAAAACTGAAAGCTAAAGGTGATATTGGAATCTTCATTGGATATTCAGATAACTCGAGGGCATTCAGGGTGTCTAACAGGAGAACTAGGAGGATCATGGAGACGATGAATGTGAATTTTGACGAACTTTCACAGATGGCTTCTGAGAGACTCGCTCTAGAACCCGCGCTAAATCTGATGGCTTCTAATCAAAACAGATTAGAACCCGCACAAAACCCGCAGACTTCTGGACACATCAGTTAAGGACTCGTACAACAAAGAGCTCCATCAACTTTTGCTGACAAACCTCATGAAAAATAATGGGAGAATTTCTTCGAGTTAATGTTCGATGAATATTATGGTGGAACCTCGACAAATGCATCAAACCATCATTCCGCTGCACCCGTTCAAAATCATCCACCACCACCATCAACAGAAGATGCGTCTACAACGGTCGAAACCAATGCACCAACTCCAATTCTAGAAACAGTTATACCAGCAGTTGATGAGCAAAACCATAACATATCATTTCAAGAACCTACTCAAAACCAGAACGATGCAACGTTAGATGAAGACTTATTTGAAACGTTTGCTACGGAATCAGCTGAATCACCTTCAAGCTTACAAGAAGCATC
This sequence comes from Chrysanthemum makinoi, assembly GCA_910596185.1. Lineage (NCBI taxonomy): Eukaryota > Viridiplantae > Streptophyta > Magnoliopsida > Asterales > Asteraceae > Chrysanthemum > Chrysanthemum makinoi. The sequence continues at coordinate 238,815,042 of OU343220.1, read as the reverse complement.
TAACTCGCACTCGTATAATCTACGGTATCCTTCTACTCTGAAGTGGACAAAAGACCATCCGATTGAACAAGTTATTGGTGAACCGTCAAGGCCAATTCAGACGAGACGCCAACTTGCCACCGATTGCGACTTGTGCATTTACCTTTGCTCAATTAGCAATATTGAACCGAAGAACATTTGGGAGGTAATGGCAGAACCCGCATGGATAGAAGCGATGCAGGAGGAACATCTCCAATACCGTCTACATGAATCTTGGGATATGGTTCCAAGACCAATTGACATTCGCGTCATTGATCTCAAATGGTTATGGAAGAACAAAAGGGATGAAGAAATGACTGTAATTCGCAACAAAGCTCGTCTTGTGGCCAAAGGATATAGACAGGAAGAAGGGATAGACTTTGAAGATTCATTCACGCCGGTAGCTAGACTTGAAGCAGTCAGGATATTCTTAGCCTATGCAGCTCACAAAAACATCACGGTTTATCAGATGGACATTAAGACCGCGTTCTTGAATGGAACTCTGAAAGAAGAAGTGTACGTGAGTCAGCCAGAAGGCTTCATAGACATGGAACATCCAGACTACGTCTACAAACTCAAAAAGGCAATCTATGGTTTAAAGCAAGCTCCGAGAGCGTGGTATGACGAACTATCCTCTTTCCCGATTCAAAACAATTTCACCAAAGGAGTTGTTGATCCTACCTTGTTTACACAAAAATGAAAAAATGACATTTTGATTGTTCAGATTTACATGGACGACATCATTTTTGGGTCCAATAATCTGAATCTTTCAAAACATTTTGAAAATCTCATGAAAAGCAAATTTGAAATGTCCATGATGGGGGAACTAAAGTTTTTTCTTGGTTTACAAATTCATCAATCCCCACGTGGAATTTTTATTAATCAAGCTAAATATACAACTGAGATTTTGAAAAATCATGGTATGGATAATTGTGATTCGGTCGGAACACCAATGTTACCTTCACCAAAAATTGGAGCCAATTTATTTGGGAAACCCATCGATCCGAAGAAATATCGGAGCATGGTTGGTTCTCTTATGTACCTTACTGCTAGTCGACCCGATATTCATTTTGTTGTTTGCTTATTAGCACGGTTTTAGGCAAAGCATACCGAACTGCACCTAAAAGAGGTTAAAAGGATATTTCGGTACCTGAAGACATCCATTCACATGGGACTTTGGTATCCGAAGGAATCCGGATTTGATCTAATTGCCTTTTCAGATGAGGACCACGCAGGTGATCAAGTTACAACTAAAAGAACATCCGGAGGAGCACAATTTTTGGGTGAAAATTTAGTCAGCTGGTCTTCAAAGAAACAAGATTGCACTGCACTTTCAACCGCTGAAGCTGAGTATGTCTCTCTATCTACGTGTTGTGCTCAAGTTCTATGGATGAGAACACAACTCACAGATTATGGCTTTACTTTCGATAAAATACCTATGTATTGTGACTCGAAAAGTGCCATAGCCATATCATGCAATCCTGTTCATCACTCAAAGACTAAGCATATTCGTGTCCGCTATCACTTCATAAAAGAACACGTGGAAGAAGGTATTGTTGAATTATTTTTCGTGAAGACAGATTACCAACTCGACGATCTATTTACTAAAGCCCTTTCAAAAGAACGGTTTAACGATTTAGTTCGACGAATTGGAATGCGAAGCCTAACCCCTGAGGAGTTAGAACGTCTTCTCGAATATTCTTGAAAATGATTTTCTAAAAAGCTTCGCTGTAAAAATTTTTGAAAAACAAAATACAAAATTTGAAAAACCAACAAAAGCAAAATATAAAAATATAAAATCTTTTAAAAAAATACAAAAACAATATAAAATCAAAAATCCAAAAATATTCTTCTCACGACATGTCTCTCGTATAATCGATATTCTGTACATTTCTAGAAATGTCATTCAACAATGATACGGACATGTACAGATGCTTGAGCGAGAGTTATTTAAATGTTTTCTAAAATATGTCGTTTCTCAAAAAAAAAAAAAAATCAAAAAATGGCTTTCGTATATTTCAGTACGAAACCCGGACAAAAATGATGACTTTTGATTATTTCAAATCAAAACTCGTGGTTTTAAAGAAAAATCAAGTGTACGCTTCAGTGCACTACATGTAAAACTGGTGAGAAATCATCATCATCTTGAGCACCTTTTTCAAGATTGTTCAAAAAGATTTTCAAAATCTTTCATAATATATTGTACTCAAGATAACTCCCTCTAAAACCCTTTAATTGATTATGCTTTATTAAAGGGGGAGTATAAAACAAAAATGTTCCAAATTCATACTTAAATCAAATCCGTTTGTCTCCCCAAAAGATTCTAAAAATGTTGTTTAATCCGTTGATATAAAAAATATCACGAATATGCTATTTTTGAGAGGGAGAAGACATGATTAAAATGTGATCAAAAAGTTTAATGATCGTTGGTTGAATCTCAAAAGAGCTCGACTCAGTTGAAACCATTGAATTGACGAGGAATAAATGTCTGTAAATGTACCATTTCGAGAAACTTGTGATAGACATGAACTTACATGGGTGTAACCTCCTTTTCAAGGAGTGTTTACAACTTCAAGTTGGTTATTAGAGCTAGTTGTCACCTAAAAACTGAGAATGGAACTCTTTAACTATGCAACGTAACCGTGTCTCGTGGGGAATTGTCTATCATGAGCCGATCAATTCAAAAAGTGCGAACTCTACCCTCACTGTGCAGATTTTAGTTAAAACAATATAAGCACATGTGAAGGGGGAGTGTTTATGAAAATATAAAACTCTCGGAGTGTTTCAAACATGTTTTGAATCATAAACACTCTGAGAGATTTTCATGAAAAATGGTTTTATGGCAACATGGGACAGTCATGGAGTTATAAGGTGACTAAGGATTGGAAATCCGTCCTATGATCCGCCAGAGCCGGAGGGATCTACCCAAGGACAATACCCATAGTTAGTATTAGAAATTCTTAGGTATGATTGAAAAAAAGAGTAAAAAGAAATGTAATGAAAAAGGGTGAAAAGAAATAGCCCTCCATATTCAACCTTAGGGCAGAAACCGGGTTCAATTTATCTGCTACTAGTTGTCACTAAGACGACACTGGTATTGAAGACAAAGACGTCATGGACCCAGTGACGCATTGCACTAAACCTTCTAGCCACTCAATTCCTCTTAAAAGGGATTTGTTTCATTCTCACTGGGAACCCTACATAATCTATCGACTTTCTCTTAGAGATCGTTGGTATTGAAGAAGGAGACCCTCTCCCTAGTCTCCGCTCAGGAAAACTAAAATGCACTAATCGAGTCTAGAGCCACGAGATTCATCAAAAGATCTCATAGGAACACTTAACATTTCATCGCTTGTTGTTCATCAATAAGGACACAAGTGATACATTCTAGAGTCCTACGCAGATCTTAGCAATCTGCCAGAACATTTATGAGAGGTTTCAGAAATGTGATCCTCAGTGATTGAATGGAAACTCCTGCCAGGGTCAACATCAAGCACCCGACAGCAGTCACTTCGGTAATTCCTTGTGGGTTACGCTTAGTGTGTCTCAAACGGTCTACAGTCGTGAAGTGATGCTTCGGTGTACTTCAGTGACTCACCTGACCTGTAGATGTACTTCGGTATGTCGTGTTAGCCTTCTTGAGGGCCTCCAGTTTCAGGAACAACCTTTGCTAGAATTAGAGATGTGTTTTCACACTATGCTGTTAACACCCTCGACATTCGAACCTGTAAGTGCTGGAAAACCCGCTAAGGAGATTCCTTTCACAAATCGAATCCTGAAGATGTGGGTCATTACTTGAATTTATTCTAGGGGGAATTGCATATATATCCCTACAAAGGTGAATAATTTCATATATATCCTTCTTACAAGTTTTTGATGCACATAGTACAATGATTTTTATGCATGCAAAGGATATATATGCAATTTTGCATCTTTGGAGGGATATATATGCAAATGACCCTTTATTCTATGTAATGCCAACTGTCCCTTATGGGATTCGGACGGCTTATTCGCCCGACCAAGGTGAATGGAATCAAGACATTCATCAGTAGAACAATTGTAGTAATCAATTCTTTAAGAAAAGATTACAATGATCAATTGGTGTTCATGACTGAACCTGGGAAGCTGCTGCTGATGGATGATCGCGGGAGGAAGAGATCGTGCAGATTCTCCACATGCTCATACCAACAACATCACAAATGAAGTTCTCATCAAAATCGAAGGCAACAAAAAGTCAGAATGATTCTTCGTCAAAGTCAAAGAATCAACAAAGTTATAAAGACTCGAGAACTTTAGCATTGGATTTTCAAAGTCAAAAAGAAGTGTGAGCATGATGGAGAAAGACGTGGAGACACCTACACCATAGAAGTTGACAACGGCAGACAACCACATTAACTGATCACAAAGCATGAAGGAACGAAAATCAAGACTATTCTATATCTACACACAAAGTTCAAGCTCAAGGAAAGTAAAGACCTAATCAAGTGGAGCATCTTTTGAATGACCACCCCTTAGGGGGAGATTGTTAGCCTTAATAATATTTAATAGAAGTGATGGTCATTCACGTTTAGGAACTTTGTTACGTGTGTTAGATATCGTATTAGAATAGTCAACAGGCTCGTGGATTGGGCTAAGCTAAATGGGTATTAGTTAAGTTAAGCTAGCCTTATGTAACTTATTATCCAATTCAACCCAATCCAAGCCCAAGCCCAAGCCCAAACCCATAAGGGTGATATGTAAGGAAGTATAAATACCCCTCAAATGGTCATTTGAGGGGTGTGCTTGAGTGTATTTGTGTGTGTTTTTCTTTGAAATAAAACATCTCTTGTTTTCATCTTTCTCTCTACACCTACACGACATATATCATCAAGTCACCATCTTTCTTAATATTTCTTCATCTTTCTACGCATAAGTGTTTGTTTGTTTACGTGGTATACTTGTGTGGTAAGCTTGGTATATGTGATAAGGTTGAGAAAAACAAGGTCCTACAATTCTCAAGCCGCATATTACATGGGAAAGCCTCCCACGCCGCATATCATGCATGTATACGACAAGCATCTCCCAACCGTTACCTCACGGTTAGGATATGGTATCTGACTTGTGATAGTAAGAGACACACAATCAGTAACAAATGATGCGCACGACCAGGTAAGAACCAAGGAAAGAACACCACATGTCATTCATGTCTGCCCATCAGATGATCTACACGTGGCCTGTCTACAACTATTGATCATTTATATGGGGTTTATCCAAAAACCTTATATACCTCCCTATAAATTGAGAGGTATCCCACACAAAAAATGGACCATTATCTTTACATTTTACACACAATTATAAACATACAATGAATTCAAACACTTGGTTTGTTTGAGTGTAACCCTAACCCTTGATTCTTAATCATATCTCGGGGCCTTTACCGTTCTACACGAGAAACTGAACAACATGACCTTATAATTCCATTTTTTTATCACGTTTTACATTACCATACATAAATATGGCGTCATTATTGTGGACATTGTAACCACCCCCAGTTTTGAATAGCAGCGGAAGCTAATAGAGGGTATTACTTATCAGCACAAAGTACAAATTACCGAAAATGACTCTAAATGAGACCTATTGATAAGTCATCATAGGGTCGAGTTTATGTCATTTTTATTAATTCCACTATTCTGTAACTATTATGTTTAAAGACTTATTTAGTTTATTTTCCAAATAGTAGGTCTTGCCACATTGGTTTTAAAATATAAAATTTTTTACCAATGCGTCTAGTTTATATTCAGTCACTTTTACTTTAATAAGTTATTACCTTTTTAAGTCATAAAATGTTATGATTTAATTTTCATGTAGTTAAAAAAAGTCCTTTAACATTTTTATAAAAATTATAGGTCTTTTTGTCTTGACTATTCCATATCTTATGTCAAATTTCTTATAAACACTTAAGTGTCAATGTAGAAATTTGGCTGCATAATTTAGCCCCGCCAAAACAACCACAAGTTGAGTTCTACAGCTTAGTTTGACACGGGGCTTTCGCTAAAATTAAAGTTTAGGTCTTAGATACATTTGACAAAAATAGGCCAAGTTTCAGAAACGACCAAAATCATGAGCTTTTTCCAAATGAAATCTAGTGTGCAGATTTTGACACCTTTTACCATTTTGGCTCTCATTTACTCATCGGGATGAGTTATGAGATGGGTCTCATGGGAAAACGACCATAAGACATAGCTCTACAACCCTATCTATTTGTTTCAAGTCCAAAACTTACTGAGTTGTGCAGAGTGCAGACTATTCGTCTTTGGGACTCATCTAATTTCCAATTTTATAAAGTGCACATAAGGCTTGTTGTAGCATATTTTCAAGTTACAAATCATATGTACAACATTATATTCTACATAATCATACAAGAATCATACAAATATTTATATTCCAGTAGATTTAGAACCATATTGAAGAAAAACAATAAGAATAAACACAAATCTTACAATGATTTGGTTGAAAAACACAAGAATGACAACTACAAATCAACCTAATCACCTCTAATCTTCAATACCTCTCTTGTACCTTTTCACAACTTGATTCTAACCCTTATTAATCACCTAATAACCTTCTTATATTTAGCCCCTAACACCTTTTATATCACCAACTCTAACCATGAAATCAGCAAAACAACCCAAGAATCATAACTAGCTACCTAAAGCCTTCAATCTTTATGTGTAACTTTAAGCTTGAAGATCAATGGATTATGATGGTGGTAATTTATTTTAGAATAGAAATGAGGAAGGATATGGTATTTTGGTGTTTATTTTTTTTATCTAAGTGATAACACATGCATGTGTTAACTAGTTTTACAAGAGAATGGGGGACAAAGCAAGACTAGGTGGTGAGTTATAAGACCAAATGGTCTCAAAACATGCCACATGGTTTTGTGATGGTTCCTTTGCATGCCACCTCTCATATGAGCTGGTGATGTACTAGTTACTTATAACATTTTGAGTTTATGGGGTATAGTTTGGTCCCGGTAATTACTAACGTTAAGCCCATAAGTCACGAAACTTAAAACCGGGTAACGTAAAAATAAAAAATTGTAAAAATATTAAAACTTATTAATATACTCTATCTTAGTATATTAAATGAGTTATAAGTTTAAGGGAGTGCGTACTTGTTGTTAAAAGTTACTCCCTCCGTCCTAAAATTATAGTCCACTATTGACTTTTTCGGTCTTTCTTTTACAACTTTGACCTTAACTATTTTTGTTTGTGTTATATAATACTTGATGCAAATTATATGAATGGATTGTGTTTTAAATGTATTTTTCATTAGTATATTTTTCATCAACTATTGTATAACACAAACAAAAATATTTAAGGTCAAAGTTAAAAAAGAAAGACCGAAAAAGTCAATAGGGGACTATAATTTTGGGACGAAGGTATTAATAACATAGGTTAAAATACGCGTAATACGTAAAAAGTATAAAGTTTATGTAAAAATGATAAAATTACAATGATACTTATAAAATAAGTATAAAAAGAAAATAAAAAGTGTAAAACACATAGACTGATCATAGTCTAGTGTTGTTTACAAATTAAGCTTACACGATTTAACTTTCTTGATTATACTCGAAAGTATTTACTTTAAATAATAAATAAAAATTTAGAGCTGAATAATGATCTGAAATATATGAGTTGCTACAGCATTCTCCCCGTTAAAGGAATCACGCCCTCGTGATTTGTTTGATGTGCACGAGAAGAGATGCGGATACTTTTGTCGCATTTGGTCCTCTCTTTCCCAGGTGTAATCAGGCACTCGACGAGAATTCCAACGTACTTTAACTATAGGGATTCGGATTTGTTTCAATTGTTTGACCTTACGGTCCATTATTTCAAAAGGTTCTTCTATAAAATGTAATTTGTCGTCGAGTTCGATCTCGTATAATAGAATAACAAGACTTTCATCAGAAACGAATTTATTCTGGTTTGACAAGTGGAAAGTATTATGAATTCAACTTAGTTCTTGGGTTATTTCAAGTGTGCATGCTACTGGACCATTCCTAGCCAGGATTTTGAATAGTCCGATGTATCGTGGACTCAGTTTTCTATGTTTTCTTAAATGAATTACACCTTTCTAAGGCGATACTTTCAACATAACTCTGTCGCCAACTTTAAATTCTAAGGGTTTACGTCTTGTGTTGTTGTAACCTTTCTGACGATCTCTAGCAGCGTGTAATCTGCTTCTGATTTGTACAATCTTTTAAGTTGTTTCTTGTACAATCTCCGGACTTATGAGTTGGACGTCGCCAACCTCACTCTACCAAACGGGAGATCGACACTTTATATCATATAGTGATTCGAATGGTTAGGATTTATGACTCGAATGATATCTATTGTTATAAGAAAATTCAACTAACGGCAAGTGATTGTCCCAACTTTTACCAAAGTCGATAATACAATCCCTCAGCATATCTTCTAAATTTTGGATGGTTCTTTCACTTTGACCATCATGTTGCAGATGATAGGCAGTTTTCATATCCAATTGAGTTCAAAAAGCTCTCTGGAGTGACTGCCCGAACTTTGAAGTAAATCCGCTATCCCTATATGAGATAATCGAGATTGGGACACCGTGCATAGAAAATATTTCTTTATTATAAAGCTTAGTCAGCTGGTTCATATTATAAGTTTCTCTTATTGGAATAAAATGAATAGATTAGTAAGACGATCAACAATTACCTAAATGGCATCAAAACCGCTCGATTTTTGGGTAGTTTAGTGACATAATCTATCGTGATTCGTTCCCATTTCCATAGAGGAATCTCATGTTGTTGTATTAATCCCGATGGTTCTTGACATTTAGCCTTGACCTTAGAACCCGTCAAGCACTTACTGACATAGGTGGCAATATCTGCTTTCATATAGGGCCGCCATTATACCTTTTTGAGGTCAAGATACATTTAATCTGATCTTGGGTGGATGGAGTACTTTGACTTATGCGACTCATACATAATCAAATATTCTACACCTCCATAGAATGGTATCCAGCTTCTGCCTTTGAAGCGTAAGGTTGCATCAAAACTTTTCTCAAATTTCTTCTCGATCATGCCATACAGGTCTCATTTTTGACATTTTCTTCCTTGATCGCTTTAGTTCTCGCCGCAAGGATTTGTGAGGGGAGTGGTGAAATTATCTTCATTCCCAATGACATAACTCTTAGAGGTTTAAGTCGCACCTTTCTACTGAGAGCAACTGCTACAACATTTGCTTTACCCGGGTGATAACGAATTTTACAATCGTAATCACTGAGTAATTATAACCACCGACGTTGTATCATGTTCAGCTCTTTCTATTCTAGGATATGTTGTAACATTTTGTGATCTGCTTACACTAAACACTTCATGTCATAGAGATAATGTCTCCAAATTATGAGAGCGAAAATGACTGATCTGAATTCCAAATCGTGAGTAGTGTAGTCTTTCTCGTGAGTTTTAAGTTGATGAGAGGCGTATGTTATCACCTTCTATCTCTGCATCAAAACTGCTCCCAAACCTTCGTGTGAAGCATCACAGTACACAACGACGTATTTGCTACCTTTAGGTGAGGCCAAAATAGGTGCACTACACAGTTTCTCTTTTAGTAACTTGTTGGGTTTTTGGTTCCTTAGATCAAGAATTATTCTAAGTGTTGGAACCACGGACAAAGTTAATGAAACCACGGACAGAAGAATGGATCCACTGCTGTAGACAAACCACGGCTAGTAGTATTGTGTAACCACGGATATTGTATTGTAACCACTGCTAGTCTTGTATAGTCGGTTTAATGTTTTGTATTAGATAAATATGGAAAAGATATTTATCTTGTAAGTTACGTATTGTATTATGTAAAGGACTCCTTAGCCTATAAAAGGAGGTCCTAGGTTAGATTAGATATACATATGTTTTATATCTAAGGTCGATACACTTCAAGGTTGTAAAACCCTATCTTTGGTTAGAGTATTCGTATAAATAATAATATTGAGGTGTTGAATGTTTATTGTTCTTCTTCTTAAGATTAAGTATTAAATTCCGCGTGATATTTAATAAGTCTTTGTTTTAAGTTAGTTTCTATATTAGATCGTTTGCTCAACTGGGATCAACAAGTGGTATCAGAGCTTGTGATCTAGAAACTGTAACCAAGAAGAAGTTTTGTTAAGTTCGATTCAAGTAAGTTAAGATGTCTGACGAAACACACATGGTAACTGCATCAAAGGTGCCCATGCTCAAGCATGGTGAGTATCAAATCTGGAGAATGCGAATGAGGCAATACATTCGTATGATTGATTATGCCATCTGGGATGTTGTTGGAAAGGGTGATACTCTTCCTAAGAAGGGTGATGATGGTAAAGAGATAGCTATTGTTAGTGAAGTTGACAAGGCTAAAAGGAAACTAGAGATTAAAGCTCATAGTATTCTCTCTATGGGAATACCTAATGAGTATGCTTTGGACTTTGAAAGATATGAGTCTGCTAAAGAGTTATTGGATGCTCTTGAAACAAGGTTTCTTTGGTAATGAAGCTACTAAGAAATCAAGGAAGAATATGCTCAAGCATCAGCTTGAAAACTTCACTGCTCTTAGTGGAGAGAAACTTGATGGCACTTATAACAGCTTCAAAACTTATCACCAATTGAAGTCGGTAGACTACAATGTTATTCAAGAAGATATAAATTTGAAGTTCATTAGAAGTTTATCACCTGAATGGGCTGTTCATACAATTGTGTGGAGAAATAAAGAGGACTTTGATAAGATGACTCTAGACAATCTCTACAACAACTTGAAGGTTTATGAGTCTGAGAACAACGTTGCTGGTGCATCTACTACTAATCAAAACATTGCTTTTGTGTCCACTAATCACAAGAGTTCACAAGATGTATCCACTGCTGCCTATGGAATAACCACGGCTATTGCAAACAATACCACTGTTAGTGATAATGTCAGTGATGGTGCAATTTGTGCTTTTCAGGCTGATTTAACTACCAGTGTTACTGTTTTAAATCAAGATCTAGATCAAATTGATCCTGATGATCTTGAAGAGATTAATCTTCAATGGCAAATGGCAATGTTAACTCTCCAAGCAAGGAAGTTTTTGAGGAGGACTGGAAGACAGGTTAAGTATGATGGTCAAAGGAGAGCTGGATTCGACAAAAGCAAGACGGAGTGCTTTAACTGCAAGAAGAAGGGTCACTTTGCTAGGGAATGTCGAGCTCCTAAGAGGACTGAAGGCATCAAGAAGACCACTGAAGAGCCTGCTTCTTCTTCAACATTGGTTGCTCAAGATGGGATTGGTGATTATGACTGGAGTGATCAGATTGAAGAAGGTCCCAATGCAGCTTTTCTTGCTAGTGAAGCGTCAAAAGAGCATAACTTTGCTCTTATGGCTTATGCTTCATCTTCTAGTTCAGATTATGAGGTATCTAATGATTCTAAAACTTCTACTTGTTCCTTTAAATCATGTCAAGATAACTTAGAATCTCAAAAAGCTATCACTGAGAGTTTAAGGAAAGAAGTAGAAAGACTGTCTCTAGATAACTTAGGTTATAGAGTTGGTCTAGAAAGTGTTGAAGAAAAGCTTAATTACTGTATTAAATGTGAGTTTGAGTATGTTGATAAAATAAATATACTAGGTGGTGAAACTGATCTTAAGGATAGAGAGATTAAGATGCTTAAAGAGAAACTAGAAAAGGCAGAGAGTGTAAAGGTAGAAGCCCTAAAAGTAAAAGAAAAACATGTTGTTAGGGTTGCTAAAACACAGTATGCTTCTGATCTAGTAAATAAGCCAATAGGTCAAAAGTTATTCAAGGATGGTACTGGTCTAGGTTACAATGATATGCCACCATCATCTCTTATGAAACATGCACCACCTACAAAAGAGCTCTCATTTAGCAGTGAATTTAGTTTCAATAAACCTGTAGGTGAGACTAACAAGATTGAATCACCTAAGATAGGTTCTGATAAGTCATCTGATGCTCCCACAATTGAAGATTGAGAATTAGATTCTGAGGAAGATAGATCTGAATCAACTAAGCCTGAAAAGATAGAAAAAGTTAAGAAAGTTGATTCTGAACAAGCCAACCTTGTGCCTAGATTTGGAGCTCAAATTGCTAAGAAAGTAGTAAAGTACAAGGAAGTACCTAGGGAACAGATGAAAAGATACATACCTAGGGGAAACCAGAGAAACTTCAATGGACTAATTTCAAACAGATTAGGAGAAGAGTTTCAATGTGTTAAAAAGGCTTGTTTTGCATGTGGTAGTTTTGAGCACTTACAGAGAAACTGTTATAAAAACATACCACAAGTTTGGAATCATTGGAGGAGGGTAAATCATCAAAACTTTTCAAAGAAAACAAACCCTCATCCTAACAAAAACATGATTCCTAGAGCAGTGTTAATGAGGAATGGGAATACAAAATCAATAGTCACTGCTGCACCCAAATGGGTTCCAACCACTGCTAAGCAAAATGTAAACACGGCTAAGCAAAATCAAACCACTGCTAAGCAAAATATCACCACTGATACAAAAGAAGTTTTAAAAATTCCAAAGGTGATAACTGACACAGTGGTTGGAAACCATTTTTATGCTGTTAAGGCCTCAGCTAGTTGGCAATGGAAGCCTAAGACCAAGGTTTTACATCATGTCAACTGTGCATCAATGGACCTAAAGATATTTGATTATGCTGATGCACAGGGCAGACCCAAGTCAGTATTGGCTTGGGTCCACAAAATGAACTAATTTGTTTAATTTCATGTGCAGGGCAATCTACAAGATGAGCTAAAAGACAAAGTAGTTTTTGATAGTGGTTGCTCTGGGCATATGACTTGGGATGGGAGCAACCTGGAGGATTTTGAAGCTTTTGATGTAGGATATGTGGCATTTGGTAATGATCCAAAGGGAGGAAAGATACTTGGCAGAGGCACAATCAGAAGAAGGATGGGTAGAATCAATGCAAGAGGAGCTCTACAAGGATACATAAGATTCATCCTAAGGAACAAATACTTGGAAATTTGAACACCCCTGTTTAAACAAGAAGCAAGGTTCAGAACACAAAAACCTTCTCGGAGCAAGGTTTCTTTGCAAGATCACTTCACAAAATAAATAGTCATAAAGATCTACAAAATTGCTTGTTTGCATGTTTTCTGTCTCAAAAGGAGCCCAAGAGAGTGGAAGAAGCATTATCAGAAGAAGGATGGGTAGAATCAATGCAAGAGGAGCTTCTTCAGTTCAAACTTCAAGAGGTTTGGACATTGGTAGAACTTCCTAATGGTAAGAGGGCAATTGGGACAAAATGGGTGTTCAGAAACAAGAGGGATGAAAGAGGAATAGTGGTAAGGAACAAATCAAGGTTAGTTGCTCAAGGATACACACAAATTGAAGGTTTGGATTATGATGAAGTATTTGCTCCAGTTGCAAGAATTGAGGCTATTAGATTATTTTTAGCTTATCCTTCATTCAAGAATTTTGTTGTGTATCAGATGGATGTTAAAAGTGCCTTTTTGTATGGCACAATTGATGAGGAGGTTTATGTTTGTCAACCTCCTGGTTTTGAACATCCTGATCATCCTAACAAAGTTTACAGGGTGAGGAAGGCTATGTATGGGTTGCATCAAGCTCCTAGGGCATGGTATGAGTGCCTGTCTACTTATTTGATGGACAATGGATTTAAAAGAGGGTTGATTGACAAAACTTTATTCATTAGGAAGCACAAAGATGATATTTTATTGGTTCAGGTCTATGTAGATGACATCATCTTTGGCTCAACTAATAAGGAGTTATGCACAGAATTTGAGAAACTTATGCATGACAAGTTTCAAATGTGTTCTATGGGAGAACTCACTTTCTTTTTAGGGCTACAGGTTCAACAGAGGACTGATGGTATCTTCATTAGTCAAGACAAGTATGTAGCAGATGTTTTGAAGAAGTTTGGGTTTCAAGATGTAAAGAGTGCTAGTACACCTATGGAGACTCAAAAACCACTGCTACCAGATGATGGAAGTCCCAAAGTTGATTTGAAGTTGTACAGGTCCATGATTGGATCTTTGATGTATCTCACTGCATCTAGGCCAGATACAATGTTCTTAGTATGTGTGTGTGCAAGATTTTAAGTCACACCCAATACCTCACACATGAATGCTGTTAAGAGAATCTTTAGATACCTTAAAGGTCATCCTAAACTGGGCCTTTGGTATTCTAAGGATTCTCCTTTTGATTTGGTGGCCTATACAGATAGTGATTATGCTGGTGCTAGTTTGGATAGGAAATCTACAACTGGAGGATGTCAGTTTTTGGGAAACAGACTAATTTCATGACAGTGTAAAAAGCAAACTATTGTGACAAATTCTACAACTGAAGCTGAATATGTAGCTGCTGCTAGTTGCTGTGGTCAAGTTCTTTGGATTCAGAATCAATTGCTGGATTTTTGGTACAACTTTAAGCATACTAAGATTTACGTTGATAATAACAGTACAATTTGCATCATTAAAAATCCTGTTTTACGTTCTAGAACTAAACATATTGAGATAAGGCATCATTTTATTAGAGATTGTAATGAGAAAAGGTTGATTCAAATGGTAAAAATCCATACTGATTTCAATGTTGCTGATCTTCTCACTAAAGCTTTTGATGTGGGGAGATTTCAGTACCTTGTTGTTAGTATTGGAATGATTAATCTCTAAATCTCAACTTGTTTTGTAAAAGTTTGTATAAGTATTGGACTGTTATTATGTGATCTTAGTATTGCTATTTTTGTTTCTAACCACTGATAGTTATGTTCAAACCACTGTTTGTTGCTTTGTGTTCCCACTAACCATTTTGCAAACAAATGAAAGTTAATTTCTGATGCAAAAGAAGTGCTGAAGTTAAATTGTTCATTCATTCAAGAAACAGTTTACAGCTTACAGCTTACAGCTTACAATTAACTTCAAGTGAAAATACAAGACCAGTTCTATACAAGATTTCCTAAACCTATACTAGCTCATATCATCTATTCCAAAAGCTGGTGATATGCAAGACCAGTACGACGAAGAAGCTGGGAAGGATGGATTGATGAAAACGAAGATGATGAAGATGAATACAGTAGATGGATTTGTGATATGAGAAATCTTCAGTTGTTCCATCTACTCGTTCCACCATAAAGCATCACTCCATCTTCCTTTTGCCCTTTTCCTTACCAATATGAGATGAAGCACCAAAACTTGGTGCAGGAAGACCAAGCACCACCTCTCTGTTCTTTAGGAGTGGTGGATTTTTGGCACGTGGCCTTGGTTGAGGTTGGGATGGTGAAGGTTGTGCTCTCTCTGCTTCCTCTCTCACCAATCTATTGAAGATTGGCTCTAGGCGCTCAGTAGAATCATCTGAACCCCTAGATGACTCACTAGGATCAACCACACTATCATCTTCAGATGACGGAAGAAATGGGGACTTTCTAGGTCGTGGTTCTTGTGGAGGAAGGTAAAGACGCCATGGGTTAGAATCATCACTTGATGATGATGATGATGATGATGAGGAGGAGGAGGAGGATGTTAGATCAATGACTTCTGGTTGATTCCATATGTTGATTATTGTTGATTGTGATTTTTGAGAAATTAGGGTTTGGATTAATTGATGTGTGTGATATTTGGGTCTTGAGATTCTCTTATAGGCAGAGCAAATGGTATTAGTGAGTAAATGAGGGGAAGGTTTAAGTGGTTGAGGAGTTAATGAGGTCTTTTGACTTTGATAATGAATTAATACCGGAAGTTGACCATATTGACTTAGCCTTTAGCACATTGGCTAACCACTGCTAACATTAATTCTCTTCTCTGTGTTTGGTTTATGTTTGTGATTTGCAGGTATGAAGGATTGTGTACATTGGAGCTTGTGATGTTTCTAGCTGCTAGTGATTAAAAAAAAAAATTGTGTAATCCTTCATATTTTTGTGATATCACTAATTTTGACACAGATTTGCTTGCTGTATTTCTTGGTCAACTGGTTGGAGTGAAATTCTGTATCCACTGCTAGTGTTTTTCAAACCAAGAATAAAGGCTGTCAAACCACTGCTAGCATGTTGCTGATATTTGGATACTTCACAGGGGCTGTTTGGTAACTTTGGTGAAAACACATTATTTCTTCCCAAATCACGGATAGATCACTTAATTGATCTTCAAATCACTTCAACTTGGCGCTCTCTATAAACCCTAATCACTTTACTTTGCTTAATTCACATATCCCACATCCTTTCCATCATCAATCACAATGCCGAACCAGTACTCCCAAACACATAACCTTGTTGCTAACCTGATCAAAAACAATAGATCTGAAGGCTTTCATCAAATGATTGATTTCCTTATTCACAGTCCTATTCACTTTGCCTTGAATGTCACACCAACCATCCTTAAAGCCTATATACATCTGTCACACCCTCGCCGGAGGCGGAAACGCGAGGTGTAACGGAAGGGAACATAAGCACAAGATAATAGAACATACCAACGTTAATATTTAAAAGAAAGAGTACACCATTACAATACCAGTTTAGCCGTCATCGGCAATTATATTACAAAGTTTAGATCCCAAAATATTGCATTCTATTACATAATGTTTTGTAGTGACAATTGAAAACTTCATTATGCAAGACCTGGTAGAAAAAGCTTACTAACGATCACCTGAAATGCATGAGAGAAAAACGGGTCAACTATGAAAATAGTTGGTGAGTAAACACGTTAAACAAAAATAAGAAAACTCGTAAGAAATATACAAAGCTTTCGGTCAACGAAAATAGTTCTCAAAGCAAAGGCATTGTGTATCCACTCAGTTCCAAATTCCGCCCATACAAAACTTGCAACCTGTGTGTACACAACCCATTGCACAAAAATATAGTGCGTCAAGTAGTCAAGTGTAAGCGGTCATAATAGTTCACAATATAGTACCAAGTATATAATAATTTAAGTTGATGCTCCGAACATGGGAGACTTTGCACTGCTCTGAACAGGGGAGACTCCTTTGTCACTCGGCCACCTAGGCGAGATTTATTGAGACCGCTCCACCAATAAGGCGAGACTTTATAGTGATGCTCCGAACATGGGAGACTTTGCACTGCTCCAACAAGGGAGACTCCTTTGTCACTCGACCACCTAGGCGAGATTTATTGAGACCGCTCCACCAATAAGGCGAGACTTTATAGTGATGCTCCGAACATGGGAGACTTTAGGTCAAGATCATAACACGCACGGTTCAATAAGTTCAAACAAGTCATAAGTTCGTAATTAAGTTCAAGGATCGATTCGAGTTCACAAGTTCTAGTCTAGAGAGTTCATAGAAGTAATAATCAATTTAGTTCAAATATGGTTCATGCATTTCGCCCCAAAAGTATAGTAAAACGGTAAAAAGGGGATGTGATTACTCACTAGCATAAAATGTTCAATAAGTTCAATAAACATAGATAGTTTAGTTCAAGTATAAATCATGCATTCCACCCCAAAACAATTTAAAGCATTTAAAAAAAAGGGGAGTCTGTGAATACTCACTTGATGAATAGATGTGACGACAAAAGTGGTTACACCGAAATGTAGCGGGAATCTCGAAACTGACCTATTATGAATGATATGATATACAATAAGTCACGATGTAATGTTATGCACGCAATTCGGATGATATTTATACCATTTGTGAGTTTTGAAAATAATACTTATCGTCAAAAATACTCTTTTGACGTCTTGACCACTCAAAAATCACTTTACAAGTATTCACGTCAAAATGTCATCCTACAATGGTTTCGTAATGATTTATGGTGAAATTATCACTTTTCGTCGTAAATCAATGTCGTCGGAAATTTTCATGAAATTGACAAAAATGGCTTTGGAAAACTAGTCGTAAAATGGTGTACGTCGAACGTTAGGAAACGAACTCGACGGTTTTGAAAAGCTTGTATCAAAATCTAGAAGTTTTAGTACATGAGTTTTCGTCATAGAGGTCTCGAACATAAAGATAATAGGGGTTAAATATGGTGATTTTAGTTACCGTAACACTTATCTCGTAAAAATAATATAGTTTTTCAGAAAATAATAGTTACGGCAATTATATGAAAACGTGCATATCTTTGTCGTTTCAAATCCGTTTTCTACGTATAATACGTCCTTAGCTTCGTATCAAAGTATACTAATATATTTTTGACAAGTCGAAATAATTTGTGAAGCTTAAGACTCGTTTTTTGACCCGGACAATTTAAAAATAGGTTGCTGAATTTTCTGAAAAATATGTTTTTCGTCGTCAAACTTGTAAAATCCATAACTTCTTCGTTATAACTCTGTTTTAATCCGTTCAAGCGGCCACGGATTCGTTTTAAAGTATATTTTCTAAATATCAAGGCCAAAAAGTCGTGACTATAGTCGGATTTTCCAGAAAATGATTTTAAGGACAGACCCTTATATATACTTGTCGAAAATAGTTTTTCTCGTACTAAACCTATTCCAATCCCTTCAAATCAACTCCAAAGCTAATCTAATCCTACCATACACCTTCTTAGGGTGTCATGGGTTCCTAAACATCATCAAGACCAACATATACCAAGGGGATAATTATAGGATGACCTTATATATATATAACTCTAAAATCATGTAAAAATGGTATAACTCAACATAAGCATGCATGTTTGCTATGAAAATGATACAATACATATGTAATGATAAGAAAAGATGAAAAATGATAGAAATATGCTTACAAGTTATAATGATGAGGTGCAAGGAACAAGGGTTTAACTTAAACACCCTAGGTTTTTATTTCAAAACCTAAACAAGAGTGTATACTAGAGTGTTAAAAACTTGATTTTGGAAAATTTTTGATGAGCTCTTCTTGTTCCTATGGATTGGCCGGTTCTTGAGTGAAGGAAGAAGAGAGAAAAGTCTTTTTCACTATTTGAATTTTTGTGTGTATGTGTATTATGAATTATTGTTTGAGTATAATATCATAAACTTTGTAGACAAGATCCACATTTTGAGTAGAGTTGATGGTTTGACTAGTTTATTTTCATTTTTTTTTTTTAAGTAGTAGTGTGTAAGTAAATGTGATGTTTATTAAAGATAGTGAGTAACTTGTATACATATTTTAGCATTTAGGGTAGCATTAATTAAAAATAAATTTTCACGGGTCAAGATAAAATATATTGAGGTCATAAAAATTTTAAAAATACATTCCTTGTGAAATTTGAGTGATATAATAATTATAGTGTAGTTTTTAAGAAAAACGCCGTAATAATATAACTTTAACGATTTACATACCAAATAAATTCAAAACACTAGGTAAAGTCAAAATATAGTTTTTATAAACTAAATGTGAGTATAAAAATATATCGGGATCATTTTTGAAAGTAACGGATTAAATATTCAAAATAATAACTCACGCGATAACGTTTATTAAATATAAAAATTACGCGTTAAATGTGAAATGAAATGCCATGAATGAATTAATATGATGCATATTTAATTTAAGAAATGACCGGAATTTGAGAAATGTGACATTCTTCCCATGTCAGCGGAATCACGTCCCCGTGATTCGATTAACGATACTATGGTCCGAACCTCGACAAGAGTTCTAAAAGTTCATGCTCGTACGAACAGTCTAAATGATCATATCAATGCCCATGCGTACAGGTTCCCCATACAACTAAGTACGTGCCCGTGATTAGATTTGATAGGGTAAACTTACCCAATATCGAACGTAGCTCTCAAAAGACCTTTAGGTTGTCGATTATAATCTAATCTCACAACTCATCAAACAAGAACTGTCATGAGATTAAACTAAACCGACTTGAGTAAACTTGTTTCTTAGCTCGACTTTCGCAACTCATCAAACAAGAACTGTCACTAGATCAAGCTAGGAAACAAGTTGTTAGAAAGGTAGGATTCCACATCCTTGAATGAAGTCTTTTGAAAGATTCGCTCGATATTCGATTTGCTTACACAATCAAATCCAATCAACAAAATATATAACAACTAAGGTCGATATCAATAAGTCTCAAATTAATCAAGGTCGTGAACGTGGTAAAGATTGGAAGGAAGTTATGCACTCAAAATCATGTCGCACAGAAATAAAGTGGTTGTTCGAAAGAATGTACCCGTTAAGCGTTGCGGGCTTCCTCGGTACCCAGATAGAATGCTCGACCACGTGCGGGAGGAATTTCAATGTTCGGTTCTGGTGGACCTTCTATTGCCAATGCCAGGTTTGGACGATTACCTCCTTGATTGGGAGTTCTTTTCAGCTTTGGACAGGTATTGCGAAGGTGATCTAGACTTCCACACTCGTAACATGCTTTCCTCTGTCCTTGATTTCCCGTTCTGTTTGAGCAATTTTTCGCGAAGTGGCCCGTCTGTCCACATTTGCCGCACCTTGGGCAGTCTCCTAAGTGATGATAATTACATCGAGTGCACAAAGGATGTGGACCTGCATATCCTTTGCGCTCCGGGGTGGTCGCCCCATAGTTCTGAGTTATTCGCTGCCTCTTGTTTTGTTGATTCTGGTCTCGGTTTCCCGGTGATCCTCCTGTCACTTTCGTCCATTGTCGTTTGCTTTTGTTAGTTCTCCAGACCTGATCACATCATTTGTCAAGCGATATGCCATATTCACAGCGGCTTGCAGAGTGGTTGGTTTCGACGAAGTGACATCCCTCCTAATTTCAGGTATCAATCCCCATATATACCGGTCAATCAGCTTCTCCACAGTGGAAACCATGTGAGGAACCA
This sequence comes from Chrysanthemum makinoi, assembly GCA_910596185.1. Classification (NCBI taxonomy): domain Eukaryota; kingdom Viridiplantae; phylum Streptophyta; class Magnoliopsida; order Asterales; family Asteraceae; genus Chrysanthemum; species Chrysanthemum makinoi. The sequence continues at coordinate 238,794,298 of OU343220.1, read as the reverse complement.
TCCTAGTTAACTCGTGAAACCGGATCGTGTACTTGTCGATCTCTACTCCTACCATCAAGTGGTTCCAAAATTCTTCTTCCAGTTTCTGCACTTCATCTTTTCTGCAGTACTCATCAGTTAGTAGTTTCTTGAATGCTTCCCAAGATAATGCATTTGCAGCCCCTCTTCCTCTGATCTGTAGTTGGTTGTTCCACCAGGTCAATGCTCGACCCTGTAGTAGACCAGCAGAGAACTCAACCTTGTTTCCTTCAGCACATTTCGTGATACTAAGCTTCGACTCAACATTCTCGAACCAGGTTAGCAGTCCAATGGCACCCTCAGTACCATGAAATTCCATTGGCTTACATGTCATGAAAGTTTTGTAGCTGCATCCTTGACTAGCGTTTGAAGAGCCTTCTCCGTTGTTGGTTCGCCTAGCATCGAGTTGTGTTATAATTTGGGTGAGTAGATCCGCTATTCCAGCAGCGTTGTTGTCTGGATTGTCATTGTTGTTTGGGTTGCCGTTGTTGTTACCTCCTGAGCGTGTGTTTCTTGCGCCATGATCCTACAGAGGACCAAAACATCAGGTTGAGTAAACGACATTCGAACGAAGTCAGATGAGGTGCAGAACGGTGGTAATGTGTTATAGTGATCGAAACATGACAGGAACAGAGACATGCTATGTCTAACAAGTCGAAAGATGGAAAAGAGAAGATATGAACGAGGTACGGTAATGTAGACGTGAACGTAAAAACATGCTATGCATACCCACCCGACCAATGCAACTTCAGGTGACCAGACTCAAAAGACTCGACTAAACATGATTTAAATTTACCCTTCTTATCATTGCATGGTTCTTCATAAATTAGACATAGTTGATCAGGCTATGTATAATTTATGATTAACGATGCAACGATAGGACTAGATGACTCGGATGATGTTCAATGTTTAATAAAATAAAATAAAATTTTTTCCGATTATAGCTGTGATTTTTATTTTTGAAAAATCGGCATTCTCTATAACCTTTGGCTCTGATACCAATCTGTCACACCCTCGCCGGAGGCGGAAACGCGAGGTGTAACGGAAGGGAACATAAGCACAAGATAATAGAACATACCAACGTTAATATTTAAAAGAAAGAGTACACCATTACAATACCAGTTTAGCCGTCATCGGCAATTATATTACAAAGTTTAGATCCCAAAATATTGCATTCTATTACATAATGTTTTGTAGTGACAATTGAAAACTTCATTATGCAAGACCTGGTAGAAAAAGCTTACTAACGATCACCTGAAATGCATGAGAGAAAAACGGGTCAACTATGAAAATAGTTGGTGAGTAAACACGTTAAACAAAAATAAGAAAACTCGTAAGAAATATACAAAGCTTTCGGTCAACGAAAATAGTTCTCAAAGCAAAGGCATTGTGTATCCACTCAGTTCCAAATTCCGCCCATACAAAACTTGCAACCTGTGTGTACACAACCCATTGCACAAAAATATAGTGCGTCAAGTAGTCAAGTGTAAGCGGTCATAATAGTTCACAATATAGTACCAAGTATATAATAATTTAAGTTGATGCTCCGAACATGGGAGACTTTGCACTGCTCCGAACAGGGGAGACTCCTTTGTCACTCGGCCACCTAGGCGAGATTTATTGAGACCGCTCCACCAATAAGGCGAGACTTTATAGTGATGCTCCGAACATGGGAGACTTTGCACTTCTCCAACAAGGGAGACTCCTTTGTCACTCGACCACCTAGGCGAGATTTATTGAGACCGCTCCACCAATAAGGCGAGACTTTATAGTGATGCTCCGAACATGGGAGACTTTAGGTCAAGATCATAACACGTACGGTTCAATAAGTTTAAACAAGTCATAAGTTCGTAATTAAGTTCAAGGATCGATTCGAGTTCACAAGTTCTAGTCTAGAGAGTTCATAGAAGTAATAATCAATTTAGTTCAAATATGGTTCATGCATTTCGCCCCAAAAGTATAGTAAAACGGTAAAAAGGGGATGTGATTACTCACTAGCATAAAATGTTCAATAAGTTCAATAAACATAGATAGTTTAGTTCAAGTATAAATCATGCATTCCACCCCAAAACAATTTAAAGCATTTAAAAAAAGGGGAGTCTGTGAATACTCACTTGATGAATAGATGTGACGACAAAAGTGGTTACACCGAAATGTAGCGGGAATCTCGAAACTGACCTATTATGAATGATATGATATACAATAAGTCACGATGTAATGTTATGCACGCAATTCGGATGATATTTATACCATTTGTGAGTTTTGAAAATAATACTTATCGTCGAAAAATACTCTTTTGACGTCTTGACCACTCAAAAATCACTTTACAAGTATTCACGTCAAAATGTCATCCTACAATGGTTTCGTAATGATTTATGGTGAAATTATCACTTTTCGTCGTAAAACAATGTCGTCGGAAATTTTCATGAAATTGACAAAAATGGCTTTGGAAAACTAGTCGTAAAATGGTGTACGTCGAACGTTAGGAAACGAACTCGACGGTTTTGAAAAGCTTGTATCAAAATCTAGAAGTTTTAGTACATGAGTTTTCGTCATAGAGGTCTCGAACATAAAGATAATAGGGGTTAAATATGGTGATTTTAGTTACCGTAACACTTATCTCGTAAAAATAATATAGTTTTTCAGAAAATAATAGTTACGGCAATTATATGAAAACGTGCATATCTTTGTCGTTTCAAATCCGTTTTCTACGTATAATACGTCCTTAGCTTCGTATCAAAGTATACTAATATATTTTTGACAAGTCGAAATAATTTGTGAAGCTTAAGACTCGTTTTTGACCCGGACAATTTAAAAATAGGTTGCTGAATTTTCTGAAAAATATGTTTTTCGTCGTCAAACTTGTAAAATCCATAACTTCTTCGTTATAACTCCGTTTTAATCCGTTCAAGCGGCCACGGATTCGTTTTAAAGTATATTTTCTAAATATCAAGGCCAAAAAGTCGTGACTATAGTCGGATTTTCCAGAAAATGATTTTAAGGACAGACCCTTATATATACTTGTCGAAAATAGTTTTTCTCGTACTAAACCTATTCCAATCCCTTCAAATCAACTCCAAAGCTAATCTAATCCTACCATACACCTTCTTAGGGTGTCATGGGTTCCTAAACATCATCAAGACCAACATATACCAAGGGGATAATTATAGGATGACCTTATATATATATAACTCTAAAATCATGTAAAAATGGTATAACTCAACATATGCATGCATGTTTGCTATGAAAATGATACAATACATATGTAATGATAAGAAAAGATGAAAAAATGATAGAAATATGCTTACAAGTTATAATGATGAGGTGCAAGGAACAAGGGTTTAACTTAAACACCCTAGGTTTTTATTTCAAAACCTAAACAAGAGTGTATACTAGAGTGTTAAAACTTGATTTTGGAAAATTTTTGATGAGCTCTTCTTGTTCCTATGGATTGGCCGGTTCTTGAGTGAAGGAAGAAGAGAGAAAAGTCTTTTTCACTATTTGAATTTTTGTGTGTATGTGTATTATGAATTATTGTTTGAGTATAATATCATAAACTTTGTAGACAAGATCCACATTTTGAGTAGAGTTGATGGTTTGACTAGTTTATTTTCATTTTTTTTTTTTTTTTAAGTAGTAGTGTGTAAGTAAATGTGATGTTTATTAAAGATAGTGAGTAACTTGTATACATATTTTAGCATTTAGGGTAGCATTAATTAAAAATAAATTTTCACGGGTCAAGATAAAATATATTGAGGTCATAAAAATTTTAAAAATACATTCCTTGTGAAATTTGAGTGATATAATAATTATAGTGTAGTTTTTAAGAAAAACGCCGTAATAATATAACTTTAACGATTTACATACCAAATAAATTCAAAACACTAGGTAAAGTCAAAATATAGTTTTTATAAACTAAATGTGAGTATAAAAATATATCGGGATCATTTTTGAAAGTAACGGATTAAATATTCAAAATAATAACTCACGCGATAACGTTTATTAAATATAAAAATTACGCGTTAAATGTGAAATGAAATGCCATGAATGAATTAATATGATGCATATTTAATTTAAGAAATGACCGGAATTTGAGAAATGTGACAACATCAGTTCTGGGGGAATGCTAAGCTTGAGGAGGTCGATGGAGTAGAAGTGTTTAGTTCTGTTGTGGATGAGAATGAAATTTTGGTTAATGAGGAGATCATTAGAAGGGTTTTGAAGTTTGATAATGCTGATGGTGTTGTTAATCTTTCAGATGCTGAGATTTTTGCTGGTTTAGAGAGGTTAGGCTATACACATAGGGGTGATAAGGTAAAATTTTTTAAGAGCATGTTTTCACCACAATGGAAGTTTTTGATACACACCTTGTTGATGTGTATGAGTAATAAGACCACTGGTTTTGATGACTTTCCTTCCAAGATTGCTACAGCTATTATATGTTTTTCTGAGGGGAGGAAGTTTAATTGGTCTAGGATGATTTATGGAGGATTTATGCAAAACATTAGGAAGAAGGGTAAATATTATTCATATCCTAGGTTTGTTCAACTACTTGTGGAAAGTCAAATAGAGGAACCTGTTGAGCATACTAGGGAGTATGAAGTGCATTATATGCTTCCTAAGGTCTTTGCACATATGAGGAATCAGAAGCCAAATGTTCAAATAAGGGATGTTTCTTTGTTCCCCCATATGATTACTTTGCCCATTATTCATGAGTTTGATGAAGGTTTTGAGGAACAACCCATAGTATCTGAACCCACTGTTAGTACACCTCAATCCACTGATAGTGCACTTGTTCCCACTGTTAGTGAATCTCAACCCACTTCTAGTCAAACCCAAACCACTGTTAAACCAATTGTATGGACTAGGAGAAAGAAGGGCACCAAGCTACCTCAGGCTGGTGTTAGTGGTGTTGTTCATGAGGCTGTCACACGGTGTGGAGGTGACATGATTGGAAGGGCTTCCACTACTGATTCGTGCTTAGATGCTGGTCAGGCTAGTGGAAACATCATTAAGACCCAACCTTTGGCAACTTCTAATGTGGAGAGTTCCTTGGAACTTAACACAGGTGGAGGAATCCCTAGCCAACTGGCTCATACAGGGTGCATAGATGATCAGGCAAGGTCTGGTGCTATGTTTACTTTATCCAAGGATTCACCTCTCGGAACAGTTAACACAGCTCGAAGTGATGAGGATAGTTTGGAACCTGACACTGAATTGACGGATCCTAAGTTGGTACATGATGACTTTTCCAATGAACCACCTCTCGGACCAGTTAACACAGGTCGAAGTGGGGAGGATATTCTTGAACGTTTTAATGAATTGACGGCTAAATGTGCTAAAATGGATGATACAATCTCAAGTCTTCAAGAGTTGGCTGTGTTTCAGGGTAAAGAAATTCAGAGGCTGAAGCATAGGATGCTTGTTTTGGAGAAAGTAAGAAGACCTGGGGTTGCTGTTTTGAGGAATATGAGAAAGATGAAAAAGAAGGTGGACTCCTCTCCAGCTCTGAATGTGGAGATTGTACCCAAACAGGGGAGGAGTGAAGGCATGAATTCAGGGGAGGCTGTAGATGTGCATATGGAAGAAGATGTGGATAGTGGAGATCAAGCAGCACAATTTTTAGTGGAATGAAGCTGTTCTTGAAAGTTTGAAGACTGTGGTAGAAGATGGGGTAGTGCAGGACACAAACACTAATAGTGTGTCTGCAACCACGGATAGTACTCTTGAAACCACTGCTGCAGTTTCAGATTTGGCAATTGTACCCACTGCTATCATAACTACTTCCACAATTGTTACAACCATCTCTGTGTCACCACCTAAATCAAAAGAGGTTGAGAAAGAAGCAGCAAGTACATTGATCAATCTAAGCAAAGCCTCATCTAACTCTACACCCATCATTGCACCTGTTTCATCTCTTAAATCTACTGCAAATAAACCCAAAGGTAAAAAGTTTGGTTATTGGTGAGCCTTTGATGAAGAAAGTGGCTCCTCAACCAGATGTTGGAAAGGGTAAAGGAATTGCAGAACCAGAGTTGAAGTTTAAAAGTAAAGAAGAACATATTGCTTATGATGCAGAATATACAAAAGGCATACAAGCTGAAGAAGAAGCAGCTGCAGAGAAAGAAAAGCAAGAAGAGGAGGAGGCTTCTCATAAATGGTTAGATACATGGTATCAATCACAAAATTATCTGCAAGCTTCTAATCAAATAAAGGATGAGTATACTACTCAAGAATGGGCATTGTTAGATGATGAGGAAAGAGCTAGAATCTTGGGTGAATGGGCAAGGAGGATAAGTAAGGAAAAGAAGCAAATTCAAAGGAAGAAACCTCCTACAATTCGTGAGATGAGGAATGTACTGATGAAGATTATTAAGAATTCAGGCATACATATTCCTGATAATCTTAGTAAATGTTCATTTGAAAGAATTCATGAGCTTTATCTGATGTGTATAAGGATTAATAATGATAATTTCTGTCAAATGAATTCTGAAAAAGAAGAAGAGTGGATTCAAAGTAGACAAAAGAGGAAATCTGAGATTCAGGAGACATCTGGTTCTAAAAGACTGAAAGTGATTGAAGAGAGTAATCAAATTATCTTTTATGAGTATGAGCTTAAAGGAAGTGAAGGATGTTGGAAAATTCAAAGACTCAATAATGAAGTTTCTGAGTATAATAAATTTTCACAGATGCTTCAGTATTTTGATAGAGATGATTTGCTGAATCTTTGGGAGCTTTATAGGAATAAGTTTGGTGATGTGCAACCAGATGATTATCATGAGAGAATGGTTTATCATCACTTGAAGATTCTGTTTGAACCTACTCATGATGAACCTGAATGGAAAGGACTCTGCAATGGACAAGTTAAAGAATGGTTTCTATATCAAACTTGTGGAGTTCATGTTTTAACTGTATCTGGAGAAGTTATTCATAAGCTTGTAGAAGGTGATTATCCTCAACTGAATAAGTATCCAGAAGTTATTGCTCAGATGGTGAAGCCTGGTGGTATAAAGATGTTGATGCCCTATGATGGTCAAGCTTACAATTTGTTGCTGAAGTATGAGAAAATTCTTAAATCTAGTAAGTGTTTGGCTACATCCTCCAATTCAGATGTTTTGAGCTCAAAGGAAACTTGAGAATTCTATTTGAATGTATCAAGTTTAGGGGAGGATTATTGGGTTTTTGGTTCCTTGGATCAAGAATTATTCTAAGTGTTGGAACCACGGACAGAGTTGATGAAACCACGGACAGAAGAATGGATCCACTGGTGAAGACAAACCGCGGCTAGTAGTATTGTGTAACCACGGATATTGTATTGTAACCACTGCTAGTCTTGTATAGTCTGTTTAATGTTTTGTATTAGATAAATATGGAAAAGATATTTATCTTGTAAGTTACGTATTGTATTATGTAAAGGACTCCTTAGCCTATAAAAGGAGGTCCTAGGTTAGATTAGATATACGTATGTTTTATATCTAAGGTCGATACACTTCAAGGTTGTAAAACCCTAATACTGGTTAGAGTATTCGTATTAATAATAATATTGAGGTGTTGAATGTTCATTGTTCTTCTTCTTAAGATTAAGTATTAAATTTCGCGTGATACTTAATAAGTCTTTGTTTAAGTCAGTTTCTATATTAGATCGTTTGCTCAACTGGGATCAACATAACTGAAACGCTTCTTCTTCATCTTCATCCCAAATAAATATTATTTTCTTTTGAGTCTATTTAGTCAATGGATTTGCTATATTGAAAAAACCTTCAATGAATCTACGGTAATATCCAGCAAGTCTTAGAAATTGAAGTATCTCAGTTAGGGTTGTATGTCCAATTATTTTTGAACTCGATATTGGTGGAATCAACGTGAATACCCTGACGATCAGTCACGTGACCTAGAAATTGTACTGTTGAGATTCAAGATTTGCACTTAGAGAATTTGGCGAACATTTCTTCTTTCTTGAGTAGCTCTAATATTAGCTTTAGTTTTTTGTTTTTATTCTTCTTTACTCTTGGAGTAAATTAGGATATCATCTATGAATACTATCATAAATTTATCCAAGTATGGTCTACACACTCAATTCATGAGGTCCATGAATACCGCTGGTGCATTGGTTGAACCAAAAGGCATAACTTGGAACTCATAGTGGCCATAGGGAGTCCTAAATGCCGTTTCGGTATATCCTCTTCTCGTACTCTAAGTTGGTGATATCCTGATCGCAATTCCATCTTAGAGTATACAGTTGAACCTTGTAGTTGGTCAACAAGATCATCGATTCTTGGTAGCGGATATCAGTTCTTTACAGTTAGCTTATTCAGCTCCATGTAGTCGATGCACATCCAAAAGGATCAGTCCTTCTTCTTTACAAATAATACCAAAGCTCCCCATCCATAAGTTCTTGCAATTGGTTTGACAACACTTGCATTTATGAAGGGGCTAAGTGGTAGGGTGCTCAAGAAACTGGTGCTGCACCTAGCACTAATTTGATTTAGAATTCCACTCGTCGAGTTGGTGGAAGTACGGGTAAGTCTTCAGGAAAAACTTCAGGAAAATCACGAACAATAGGTACATCCTCAAGTCGCTTCTCCTCCGAATTTTTCTCTGTTATGTGTGCTAGAAAAACATGACATCCTTTCTCGATGTACTTTTGAGTTTTAATATAAGAAATTATATTTAGGCGAGTTCCACTTCGATCTCCTTGGATAACCAAAGTTTCACTATTGGTAGGAATATGAACAACCTTCTCGCTACAAATGATTTTCGCATTGTGTTGTGATAACCATTCCATGCCAATTAATAACATCGAAAATTCCGAGTTCAATGGGCATTAAGTCGATTTTGAATGGATGATTTAAAAATTTTAGAGTACATTTTTGATTTACCGTATTGATGTTTACTAGATTACAATTAGATAACTCGATGGTAAAAGCCGTGTCAAATGTAGTGGGTACAATATCAAGTAAAGATGTAAATGCAGTAGATACAAAACTTTTGTCATCACTCGAATAAAATAAGATTTATGCATAATGGTTATTGGGTAAAAACGTACCCGTAACCACGTTCGGATGTTGTTGTGCATCCTTATCACCCAAGACATAAGCTCTCCCACGAGCTCCACCCTGTTGTTGACCATTGTTTTAGGGACATTGGTTCCTAAAATGTTCTCATTCTCCACATCCAAAACAACTTACTACTGGTTGAGTGTTAGCGCTAGTAGCAGGATTCTTACCTTTGCAATCCTTGGCCATGTGACCGACTAATTGTTAGCAAATCCTATACCTTACTGTGCATTGACCAGTATGATGCGTCTTGCATCGGTTACACAATGGCTTATTCCTATCATAACCTTTTCCTCCAGCTGGGGCATCAACAACGGTATTAGCATAACCTCCAGTATTCTCCTGCCTACGCTTTTGTTGGTTGTGGTGGTTAATATTACGTTTTTTGGTTATTGGGGTTGTTGTTGTCACTCATTCGGTTATCGTTCCACCTTCTCTTGTTATTATTTTGTTATTCGTATTGTTGTTTTTTAGATTGTTGTTGTTGTTGTTGTTGTTGCGGTTGTTATTATTATCAGGTATTGGAACATTCACCGCTCAAAAAACTTGATCCATTAGCTTACGAGTCATACACATTGCCTCGTCTATTGTATCCTGGTCAAAAGAAGTTGCATTTCATTGTATTGTTTGTGGAAGTCCCTAAACATACCTTTCCAATAACTTTTTTGTTGTTGGAACCGTGGTTGGATATAATATAGCCAATTCTTGGAATTGGCGGTTGTAAGTTTTTATGTACACACCCTTAACAACATGATTCCAAAATTCGATCTCCAATTTCTATACCTCATTACGAGGACAATATTGTTTAACCATCATCTTTTTCAGTTCAACCCAAGAAATTTTGTAGGCATTTTCAATGCCGATGAGTTGAGCTACGGAGTTCCACCAGGACAATGCCTCATCCATCAATGTGATGGTGGCATACTTAACTTTGTAATTTTTAGCATAGTTGTTGATCAAAAACACTGAATCTAATCTTTCAAACCGACGGGTTAATCCCACGGCTCTTTTAGTCCCTTTGAAATTTGTAGGTTGACAACTCATGAATTCTTTATACGAGCAACCCCTGACTTCAGGTACTGCATTCACTACTACGACATCTACAGTTGGTCCCGTAGTATTGGGTCCTTCAGCACCCACAGCTGGCCTTACTACTTTAGGTACTCTAACCGACTCTTCAACATTAGGCTCTCCTGTTGGTCCTCAAACATTTGGCCTGCCAGTTTGATTAGCCCTAGTTTTCTCATATTCCGCAATGCCTGTGACAACTTGTCCTGCAATAATTCTTTCCATTGCAGCTTGACTTCTTTTCTTAGGCGGCATGATTTTATCAATCACACAAAAGATATAGTATAAGTAGGAAGTCGTATAATAAGCACGATTATGATGGGAAATGATAGAATAATAATATTGAAAGTTAAAATCACAACACAAGAAAACATAAAGTAATATCATTATATAGTAGAAGTTACACTCATATATATAATAGATTTGTCACTTATTACATTGATTACAAAATCGAAACCTATTACAGGTTTCTTCAAAATTTAATAACTGAGACTCTCAGTTTAGTAATTACATAAGTAAACTACTACTATGATGCTAGTTTATGGTGAGTCGGAGGGTCGTTGTGGCTCCGACTGATCAGCAGGTCCATAAGTATCCAATACATCTATGCTTTCGGCAAGGAAATTTTCTCCTAATCCCCTCCTGTACCATTCTTGCTGCATAGTGTGCATTTGGGCTCGCACGCTATACAGATCACACTCCAGCCCATACCGATCAACACTAGCAATCTCCAAACTAATCTCTGCCGAGGTTAAGCGTTGTCTTATTTCTCTAATCTGTTCACCATCTTGATTCTTGAGCTCACTGTTAGTCTCCTCCTGATATCCTCTGAACAATTCAGTGGATCCAAGACTACCTCCTCGACTTAGGTAAAGCCTGTTCTACATGACTCATATCTAAAATAAACAAATCGAGACGCTGGCAAGCTCTAATGTCCTCACCTTTGGCGGAAATAGTATCGGATTCATGAGTACCCATCTAGTGTGTTAATACTCGAACACTTCCCTGGAGTGATGTAAGATCCTGCCTCAGGAAACCCAACTCATATCTGGTAGAGTATGGTGGGGTATGGACAATAGAATAAGGTCCTCCAACTTCATAGGTAAATGAAGACACTCCAATAATGAAAGGTCTACCCACAAAAGTATCAGATTCAGATGAGGATCCTGACACTGGAGGTGGTGATAATGGAGGTGGGGATGCAACAGGTATGACCTTCATAGAAAGTGTTTCTTCTTCCTCTTCGTCATTGAGGATCATATGCACATCCTCTTTCGGATCTTAATCGGATCTTCCACCGAATCTTCCTCGAGATCGTATAAATTCATCCCGAGATTTTCCTCCTCATCAACTCATCCTCATATGGTTCTTCGTCATCATCAAAATCAATGGCATCAAGATAGTCACCGTCGAGTTCGGGAGGATTTGGTGCAAGTTCAGGAGGACGTGGTACATCTAGTAACTGGTTTGGAATAGCGGGAACATGATCATGGGAAGCAGGTTCAAACATGATGTTTGCATGAAGGTATACATGTTCATAGTTAGTTAAAAATTTATGAATAAAATAGTGATACATCAAAGATTAGGCATGGCATACGGAATGTGAAGACAATAATGAGTGAACGATTTAAGTATAAATAGTAGTTATAGTCTAGGTATATGATGCAACCAAGTTCTCTATAACTGTAGCTCAGATACCAATCTATAACACCCCCGGTTTTGAATAGCAGCGGAAGCTAATCGAGGGTATTACTTATCAGCACACAGTACAAATTACAAAAAACTACTCTAAATGAGACGTTTTACAAATAGTTTATCACATAATACCAGAGTTTATTACAACAGAGGTCCCATAGGTTTATATAACATAAAAAATACAAAATAACGTTTTAAGTTTATCGAATGGTAAAGATGCATAGTCTTCTAAATATCCGTACACCTTCAGTGTATGCCAGTTATTACCTTAAGGATCTGACATAAAACATTTCAAAAAGTCAACACAATGGTTGAGTGAATTCATAGGTTATAATAAATGGAAAATAGATTTTCAAGTGACAATTTTATAACTCAAAATAGTCATAAAACAAAACAGATATTATTGCCCTAAACTCATGCAACCAATGCGTTAACACATATCAATAAAATTGATATAATAATTTGACCTAATATGTATTTTATCATATACCTCTGTTCTAAAAAATATAGCATATCTGGTTGCCCATCGGGTCAACCAGGTGGGATTCGTCAATCCTATAGGCCTATTCACTATTTGCGCGCTTACATTTAAGTAGCTAATGGTTCATGATAAACAGGGACTTTTTAGTAGTGGTACTTAGGCACTAGCAATAATATATGCATATATCATACAGTTTTCCAAATAATTGTTTGTAGTAAAAGTTTTAGCATGTATCTCCCCCAAAGAGTTTATAAATTAGTTAATTGAAAAAATGAGGCCATGAACACATCCTGAGTTAAGGGTGCGTTAAAGTGGTGCGTTACCCACTTAATGCAACGTTAAGGGTGAGTTAAAGTGAGTCAAGGTTGAGTTAAGGGTGCGTTAAGGGTGAGTTAAGGTTGAGTTATGAAAAGGGGTGTTTTTTCTTAGTTAAGGTGAAAAGGTTAAAGCTGGTGTGGCGCTGACGTGGCACTGAGTTAAGGTTTAACTCCGGGTGATAACACCCTATGCTCTAATAAGTTATTACCTTTTTAAGTCATAAAATGTTATGATTTAATTTTTATATAGTTGGAAAAAGTCGTTTAACATTTTTATAAAAACTATAGGTCTTTTTGTCTTGAATATTCCATATCTTATGTCAAATTTCTAATAAATACTTAAGTGTCAATGAAGAAATTTGGTTGCACAATTCAATCCCGCTAAAACGACCACAAGTTGAGTTCTACATCTTATTTTGACATGGGGCTAAGCCAAACTTCAAGTTTAGGTCTTAGCTACATTTTATAAAAATAGGCCAAGTTCCAGAAATGGCCAGAACCATAATCTTTTTCCAAATGGTATCTTGTGTGCAGATTTTGACACCTTTTACTATGTTGGCTCTCATTTACTCATCGGGATGAGTTATGAGATGGATCTCACGGAAAAACGACCGTAAGACATAACTTTACAACCCTATCTATTTGTTTGAAGTCCAAAACTCACTGAGTTGTGCAAACATTTCGTTCTTTTGGACTGATCTAATTTCTAGTTTTATAAAGTGCACATAAGGCTTTTTCTAGCTTATTTTCAAGTTACAAATCATATGCGCAACGTCATAATCCTACATAATCATACAAGAATCTGAAAAAAAATTATAGTCCAGTAGCTTACAACCATATTGAAGAAAAGCAATAAGAATAAACACAAATCTTACAATGATTTGGTTAGAAAACACAAGAATGACAACTACAAATCAACCTAATCACCTCTAATCTTCAATATCTCTCTTGTACCTTTTCACAACTTGATTCTAACCCTTATTAATCACCTAATAACCTTTTTATATTTAGCACCTAACACCTTTTATATCACCAACTCTAACCATGAAACCACCAAAACAACCCAAGAATCATAACTAGCTACCTAAACCCTTCAATCTTTATGTGTAACTTGATGCTTGAAGATCAATGGATGACAATGGTGGTACTTTACTTTGGAATGGAAAAGAGGAAGGAGGAGGGTATTTTGGTGTTGATTTTTTTTATCTAAGTGATAACTCATGCATGTGTTAACTAGTTTTACAAGATAATGGGGGACAAAGCAAGACTAGGTGGTGAGTTATAAGACCAAATGGTCTCCAAAAATGCCACATGATTTTATGGTGGTTCCTTTGCACGCCAACTCTCATATGAGGTGGTGAGATGCTTTTTATTTATAACACTTTGAGTTTACGGGGTATAGTTTGGTCTCGGTAATTACTAACGTTAAGCCCTTAAGTCACAAAACTTAAAACCGGGTAACGTAAAAATATAGAACTTGTAAAAATATAAAACTTGTAAAAACTTTAAAACTTATCAATATACTCTATCTGAGTATATTAAATGAGTGATAAGTTTAAAGGAATGCGTAGTTGTTGTTAAAACCTAATAACGTAGGTTCAAATACGCGAAATACGTAAAAAGTACAAAGTTTACGTAAAAAATGGTAAAATTGGAATAGTACTTATAAAATAAGTATAACAAAAAATAAAAAGTGTAAAATACTTAGACTGATCATAGTCTAGTGTTTTTTACGAATTAAGCTTACATGATTGAACTTTCTTGATTATTGATGACAGTATTTACTTTAAATAATAAAGTAATGATAAATAAAAATTTAGAGTTAAGTAGTGACCTGAAATATACGTTGCTACAGACATGATATGAAATAGTCACGAACTTTAAACTTTTTTCACTCAGTTTCTCACATAAAAAGCATTTTTTCCTTTTTAACAAAGTTTTCATCTCATCATGTCTGGTGAACAACCCTCACAACCTCAAATTTGGAAATAACCATAACCACCTCGGACCAGTTCAAGTGGATGTACTCACTCACACTGGGTCAATAGATACTAAAAAATGAGGCTCACCGGTCATAAAGCAAAATTTATGAGAGGACCATCAAGGGAGGTGCATGCACCGATTGACCACGTCAGCTTACACATGAGCCCTTTTCCAAGAAGGGCCAACATGATTTCAAGCAGAGCAACAAGTATCCTTGATAGTTATGCAAATCAGGCCAGTTCCGGAGCAAAGAAGTCAGTGTGGTACAATAAAATAACAAGCAACAAGTCATTTAGGTCACGCCTGCTGTCACGACTTATTGGGAACAAATGGAAGCAAAAAGAACGATGGTTTACTCTCAAGTAAACACATGTCCATCCACCTATACTCCTTCGCATATGCATGTACCCAGTGTTTAGAACATACTTGATATCATCATATAAGAACATGTTTTTAGTATTGATATCTTGTATTTATTGCTTGTTTTTATATAGTTTGTTACTGATTTGTTATGTTTTCATGTTTTACTAAATTGGAGCAATAAAGGAAAAAACATAGAAAAGAATGGAAGAAAATAAAAAAGAGTGAAGTCTTCCATTCAGAATTCAATACGCCGTGTAGACCCTAAATATTATATGGCGGATACACTCAAGACCTAGATAGAGCACATACGCCATATACAATGTTTGTCCATACGACGTATATGAAGATAACGAGTTATGTGACTAAGTATTTTTGAAGACCCATACGGCGTATGGGAGCTTATACCATGCGCCGTTTACATGAAGACTTATTGAAGTAGCATAAAGTGCAAATTCAAGCGTATATATTGAACAAGAAGGCGTATACGGCATATAGGATTTATACCTATATGCCATATAGAAGAATCAAGTTACGAAAAAAGGTATTGTAGTATTTTGGCCATATTCTTCATGCGGCCACCTTCTTAGGTATTTCAAGTTGCAGTGGAAAGAAAAAAAGAGATATCTAGAACTTTCGTGTTTTAAGCTAAGCCTTGAAAATCTACTTAAATAGTCTAAATTCGAGAGTGAATACGGCGTACAAAGAAGACTGTCCATACGCCGTATAGAAGTTCAGTTCAACACAACTCTATAAAAAAAACCCTAAACACGACTTTTAATTGATTCCACCTCCACCAGTCAACTTTGGATGATAGAAGAATCATATTTCACCATTCCCAAGGCTGAAATCATCATATGATCCAGGCTCATTCATCATAAACATTCGTTTACTTCGTTTTTGATTGTTATCAAAATTTACATTATGTTTAATCTTTCAAATTCGATTTTAATTTTGTTATCTTGTGTTATGGAAGCCTAACCACTTATGTGCTTGCCTTGTTAGAAACCTGTTTTATTAGTGACATGACTTATTGAGTTTAATCTAGCTTCGTTTCAGATAATTTATAGGAGGAATTGCATATATACCCACTAAAACTTAAAAACTTGCATATTTTCCCATAATACAAGTTTTTATTGCATGATGTACAATGCATTTTAAGCATGTTTTGGGTATATATGCAAATATGCAAGTTTTAGTGGGTATATATGCAATTGACCCTAATTTATATGCGTGTTAGTATACTTACGCCTTTGAGATTATCACGGCTATCCGTTGATAGTAGTTAATTAGCATGTTAAAAATGAATTGAGTACTTGCGTCACTATTATATTGACTAATATCCTTTAGTGGTTAGGATTATGGCCAATAGCCTAAAGGGATTAATAGTTGTAACAATAGGATTTAAGATTTAGTGAACGGTAAACTTGCAACTTATCTAGCAATTAAGTGTATGGAAAACGCATTAAAAACATGTCACATAGATTAGTTGGGCTATTTATAGCTTAGATAATAACTAGGTTATCACCCACTAGTGTCGGGATATGTAGTTATTAGAAAAAGTGTGTAAGGACTAATGGTAGGTATTAGACTTGCACTATAGGTTCAGGGAACGGCTAGGCGAGTACATATGTTTCATATTAATTCAAGCTTATTTTCATTTACTTGTTAATAATTTCTTGTCATGTTGGTATTTCATAATTTCTATAATCATGTGGATTTAAAGCACATGTTGTTTTCTTAATTAATTTACTTTTAAACACTATTATTTCACTCACTTTTGAGTTTATAGTATGCACGAATGGGACACTTCCTAATAGTGTATGTATTAACCTATTAGATTCAATTTATAAATATTAAAACGAAATAATGCACATCAAGTTTTCGGCACCGGTGTCGAGGAGCGGTTGGTTAAAATTTTAGTGGCTTTATAGTGAATTTGTATATTTTTAAAGTTATGTTAGTTTCATTTTTAGTTTTATTCGTGTGTTTGGTTACAGCGTACTGGTATTTGGTTCAGCATGCTCATACGGCGTATACAATTTCTTTTCTATACGACGTATCCAAGTTCTGTAACACCAGTTTATGCAGTTTTTTTGTATTCTTATTTTCATTCTTTTCTTTTTCTTTTTCAGTACCTATTCTTATTCTACTAATCTTCTTTTTTTTTTTTTTTTTTTTTTTTTTTAATCTTTGTTTCTAGTTTTTCATGTCTAGTGTTTTTGTTTTAGATATTAGGTAACAAATAAGATCATGGGCGACATTGCAACTATGACAATGTAGGAGTACATGGCTAGGACTTCCACCAACTTTGCGATGTAGTTATGAAACCTAGAATAAAAACGAACACCGAGTTCGAGATCAAAGGTCAACTTCTTAAAGAACTAAGAGACATTCCTTTAGTGGTGCTGAGGATGAGGATCCGCATGAACACATCAAGAAGTATGGTTGACTCAATTATGAGAACAATAGTTCATCATCCTCACTGGCTAGGTACTCTCTTTTACCTGCATGTTCCGTTATCTGAATCACAATATCCTTCATTGTCGATTCGCGTACCTATAAAGTTTAGGATGCTAAACACGATACAAACCCCGTTAGCATGTATTATATATATTTGCGTTACTTGAACCTATGCGTCCTGCGAACACCCTAATCGTAATGATAAAAATAAGAGGTAAGCTTAAGTTAGAGATAAAGACACCAACTAAATGAGTTTTTTACTACAATTAAATAGTCATTAAACTTAAAGGGTTAAATTAAATGGTCAAAAAAATTTAATTGGATTAATAAATTGATCACATAAAATAAAGGATTAAAAGTTGTCAAAAAAAAATTAAGTAAACTATAACTTGAATGAAATTTCAAAGATTAAACCGATATTTATCAAAACAAAATAAGTATAATTTTAGTGTAAAATTGATGCTTTGATTTATGAATTGATGATGCATGTAGGAAAAAGAAACAAAAAATTGTGTACAATCAAATGGTGTTTAAAATAAAAAATGAACTATATAGTACTTTTAGCGGTTTCTGCAAAAAAAAATGTTAAACTATAAGTCGATTCTTAATTAAGGTACGACATTATCAAAATGATAACAAGTGTCAACATGTGAACATCTAAAGTATAAGAGCAATAGGGGTGGTGACGAGAGCTAGCTGGCACTCTGACGTGGCTCTCACCACCTCTCGCCATCTTCTCATCGCCACACCGGAAGATCTTGCCGTCCCTCGCCAAACTTCCATTCTCCATCTGCACGACGAGGTAAACTCTCTGCAAAAAAAAACCGTTGAAGTAGGGCCCAAACCAATATAAACGGTTATAATTTGCAAATAATAGCCGTTGGTGCTTTTTTTTCAATAAATTTTGCTATGTAATAGCGAGTTTTTGGTTGTGGTAGTAAAGAAAGAAGCTTTGTTGGTTTGTAGTTGCTGCATTGGGTACGTATTTGAACCTCATTGGAAGTAATCTTGCATTTCTATGTGTTTGATACAAGTTTGGTGGCGGTGTGAGGTTGAGAGAAAAGTTAGGTGGATATGCATTAGGAATTTGCTAAAACTACACAAAATCTTTCACAAAAAAAATTCACACGTTGAGAGTGGATCTCACAAAAAACCAATCATCCACTTCCACCTCAGCATGTGAATTTTTTTTATGGATGATTTTGTGTGGATGTATCACTTCTCATACATTAGTGTGGCTACATTTGGAGTTAAATTAGGATGAGTTATTGTGTATTTTTTATTTTAAACATTTATTAATGTTGGTTTTACAATTTTCACCCTTAACATAAGTAAAAAGTTTATATTAATGCTTGATCTCAAAACGTTATTTTTATGTTTCGTATGTTTTAATATGTTGGATTGTATTTTAATTTTAATAAATTAATTTTATTTTATTTGAAAGTTTGAAAAATTAAAAATAAACTAGAAGTGGTAGGACCAAAATGAGTAATTTGTGTTGTGTTATGGTAAAAAAAAGTTGTTTAAGGAGTTATGTTATAGTAATGTGACACCCATAAAATTCAAATGAAGAGTTTTGACTCTTCACCACACCTTGTCACTCTAAATGTTACCCTTATTGCTCACATAATAAAAATTAAAGAAATGTTCTTAATTATTTTGATAGTATTGTATCTTAATTAAGAATTGACCCATATTTTATCTAGAAGAGTAATTGCATTTTAACAACAAAACAAAATGGACAACTCTATAGAACCATAGTATGTTTTTTAACTTCATGTCTTTGTAAACATGTTTTTTTTCCAACCTGATATACTCATTTGTTATGTTTTTTTTGTTTTGCTGTGTAATGGGTAAAAGGTCAATGACCCGGTAAATATATTACTCTAAAACACGTTTAAGTACAAAGGATATGGGTGAATCCCACATCTCAGCCCGTTACATAGGCGGAAAACTTACATAACAAGATACTTCCTATTTTCTAAAAAAGAAAATAAACCACTACCCAAAATATAACATCAGACTCCTATGAAGAGAACATTTACTTCCTACCAAGGCCTTGGAGCTTGATATCATATGTGTCGTAATAGGCATCCAAATTACTTGGAAGATCGTAAACCTGATCCGCATAGTTATCATAACCATAGTCATCAAAATCATCTTCTCGGTCATGACCACCACCAAATAAGTTACTCGACTCATCAAAGGTGTTTACAACCTCCTCATCATCACTGTCGGAGACAACAATCTCTCCCACCTTAGAGAATGGGTTAACCCTCTTAATAGATGAAGTAGACGGAAGATCCTTTTTACCAGGATAATCAACCTTTTTAATAGGATTACCAGCATCATCAACAAGAGTAGCTTTCCCATCCATAAGAAGCTTTTCAAGCTCCCCAATTTTCTCAACAATAGGGGTATGGCCAACCTCGTTAGCTTCCATTGAATCACTCACAAGCGGTTCTTGTGATACATTCCCGGTCTTAACAGCCCCAACCTCCTTAGCTTCCATTGAACGACCAGAATCCACTATATCAGTAGGAGTACCACATTCATCAGTATCGATCACATTAAGTGCATCAAACGGGTTAGATGTAGCAATCGTCGTCCCACTCATACTAGGAACTTCAGTGGTAATCCTATTAGCTTCCATTGAATCACTCCCCAATTTTCTCAACAATAGGGGTATGGCCAACCTCGTTAGCTTCCATTGAATCACTCACAAGCGGTTCTTGTGATACATTCCCGGTCTTAACAACCCCAACCTCCTTAGCTTCCATTGAACAACCAGAATCCACTATATCAGTAGGAGTACCACATTCATCAGTATCGATCACATTAAGTGCATCAAACGGGTTAGATGTAGCAATCGTCGTCCCACTCATACTAGCCACTTCAGTGGCTTTCATCTTAGAATTATCCACCTGCTTGGGATTAGGGGGCGCTTTAGGTTGATATCGAAACTTAGGCCCCACACCCGGTTTATTAAAACCTCCCTTACCTGGAACACTTGTACCACCATTCCTACCCTTATTCTTGTTACTTACAGTTTGGAAACCATCAGTAACACTCTGTTTAGGCTGAGTAGACGGTGGAACAGATTTAGGACAGTCAAGCAGCGTATGACCAAACCGTTTACACGTATCACATCTTGGCGGTTTCCATTCATATTCAACCCGGATCTTTTAGATAGTAGAACCCGATCCATCCAGTAAGGGTATCTCAACAGTGAGGCTTTCCCGAAGAGCCTTATCCGCACGAACCTCAATCAAGCACCTAGCAAAACTACTACGGCCCCAGGAATCCAAGCACATTTGACTAGTGTAAGAATCTAGCATTTTCGGAGTACCAATCAATGTAGCAAGGAGACTGAGACCATCATCAGAAAACATAGCAAGAGGAACATCATGAAATTTAACCCACACCGGAATGTTAGTCAAATCCTCTTTAAGCAGATTAGTATTCAACGTCCAAGTTTTAAGAATAATTGGCACATTCCTAATCATCCACGGTCCGTTTTCAAGAACATCATCAACACCTTTACGCGTGGAAAACTTAAAGAAAAAGAAACCCTTAGCATTCATCATAACCTTTTGAATACCATACTTGGCCCACGTATTACGAACATAATAATCAACGACCGGAAAAGCAATACGTTTACCAAGAAAATAACCATAAAGGGTATTCTCAAATTTAGAGTTTTGTTTTGCTGTGTAATGTATCAACATTAAAAGTTACTGTACTGTCACAATTACTTAAAACATTGGTAATTAAACATTACGAGTCTTTAAGCTAATATATATATACACGTCTCTGGAATCAAAAATGAATATAATCATTCGTAAACATTACGAGTCTTTTAGCTAATATATATATACATGTCTCTAAAATAAAAAATGAAAATAATAATTACGAATTGTTGTTTATCGAACAACATAAGTAATACAATGTAGAACTCTAAAAATAACATCCCGCATCTTAAGATTTGCAACCACGGTGCTATCAGATATTGTTCGTTAATTTATGGCCGGCTTTGCACGACTTATTAGGTTTAAGGGATTTCCTGGGTCTACATATGTGTTTAATATTAGAGTAATAATTAATAAACTACTATAATGTCGTTTAATATATATTCTACATGTGAGCGTATATATGTTAACAAAGCAAAAAGGGTTTGTACCCTGTCTTCAAGATACCACCAAAAACATTAATTTAAGTACTCAGGTCATCTTACCTTCCACGTATGGCGTATAGCTACTTTTTTCTCCAAGCAAACGTATGTGGAAACTAGAATGTGATCCATTTTGGAACGGTGCCTAAGCGTCATTAAAGACATAAATATCTGTCTCTAAAAAGGTCTTATTTAGTCGATGCTACATCCAATATATAATATCTAGTCTTTACAGTTTGTTATATATATATATATCTAGTTTAATCTCTGAAATCAGATTGATGTTATAAATTAAACTTAAATAAGCTCGCAAACCCTTTATTAGAGAACAAGATTACATCATACGGTTGCAAGCGATTCTAGGATGGCATCACCATATGTACTCCATAACTCCAAGAACAAAAAGATCTACACCTATTTTGAATCCAAAAAAATGATCTAACATCTTTGTGCATGCACTGTCCTTCATCGCCATAGTTGTTTTTTTTTTCTAAAATTTGGCGTCCTGATATTTGACCAGATTATGTTAATGAGATTAAATTGTGTCCTACACATACAGTTAACTTTTTCTTCAAACGACAAGTTGTATATAAGGGAATCTAGCGGTGAGCCGCTGAGGAATTACAAGATACATAAGCAAATGTTATAAGGATTAGAAAACCACTCAAAATGTATTGGTGCCTTGGTGGCACGCAAGATACTCCACTGCACCAAACTGCCGTTCAAAAAAAAAAAAAACTTTTCTAAGCCTTGATAATGCTGCAAACACGATTCTTACAATTAAATCGTAAGAACTATATTCATATGTGTGTAATATGTACACATGGCTTGTTTTGCAGTATCATACCCTAGCGTTGGGCCATAAATTTAGATCCTGCTGAAAACTATTATCCATATTGACTTGTTCTTTATTTTCATTTAAAAGTGCTTGGTACATACATATTTCTATTTATTTATATGCCAAGATGTGGGCGGGAACAGGGAATATTAAATCTTGAATGGGAGAATAATATATATTTGATATTGAATGAAATAAACTATTTGTGCATAAACGTTTTAAAATACTTCACTTGGTAAATAGAAGATATATACTGTCGCGGTTGAACCAAGACAAAGAGGTTGCATAATTTATTGGGGGATTTACATACATTCCCATATCTCAACCAATATTTATATATTTCCTCAAACACAAGTTTTTAATGCATGATGTACAATGCTTCTAAAGCAAGGTTTGAGGAAATATGTAAATATTGATTGAAATATGGGGATGTATGTAAATGCCCCTTATTTATTCACTTTACCACTTCTTTACCTTAGAGATAGCTTCTTTCTTTTGGTATTAGCAACGCATGCAACTATAATTTAGTGTCACTAGTCATATCTTTGAACCTTCGATCAAATGTGAGACATCTCGATAATCTACTTATATACTTGTTTACATTACTGGATATTGTGTTTTATCTACACAAGCACATAGAGCGTGTAGTAGTGGACAACAAAATAATAACAATATTGATATATTTCACTAAAATAGACGTTTTGGAAACTGATATACAAAATTGAAGGCTAAATAAGCTAGATTATATAAACGCATTTGTCAAGACATATAAAATGTCTCAAGTTTAAATCGTGGTGCATGTAAACAATCATGAAACCCATACCAACCTTTTTGAAAAAGAGAACTTTACTCAGTTTGAGCCCGCGTGGCTCGGTCCTGTGGATTTGTCAACTAGAGGCTGAAAAACCAGCTTTTCGGAAAAGTAGTATCATATTCAAGGAATTGCAATCAAATGCATATATGTAGCTTACTAATGTTAAGTTTGTTGGAATTATATAAGATGACACTTCATAAATATAAACAATAAACATTAAAGATACATGCGAAAGCGTAAAAAATATATAATGAATAATTAATTAACTAAAATATTGCGTATTTTTTGATTCCAGCCCAACAAGAATTAATTTCTTTAAACTAGCAATTGATGAATCCTAATTAGGGTTTATAGGATTATATGAATTACCCTTTGCCGATTTTGTAATTCAATCCAAGATACTAACAAAAGTATTTTAGTACCACGTTCTTGTACACACGTACAAAATCAAATTAAAGTAATGCTAGTTTTAAGAACACGAAAAGTTTTTTTTTGGAAAAACAAGTGATCG
Organism: Chrysanthemum makinoi; assembly: GCA_910596185.1. NCBI lineage: Eukaryota > Viridiplantae > Streptophyta > Magnoliopsida > Asterales > Asteraceae > Chrysanthemum > Chrysanthemum makinoi. The sequence continues at coordinate 238,770,523 of OU343220.1, read as the reverse complement.
ACACTCTAAGGAGGTTGTGCGATCGTTTGTGACAAGAAAACACACAAAACACTTTTAGGATTTAGATTAGGAGTACAAGAGATGGAATACAATGACCCTAGGCCTTGTATATATATACACAAGATAACTTGGTGACCAAGTTAGACTTGGATTGGGCATGGAATCCCCCTTAGCCGATCGTATGGCATATCCCAAGGGGTTTCCGGAACCTTCTTGATCTCTATTTTAATATCTAATCCTTCCATTTAACAGTTAACGATCGTTAGTCCATTATACTTAATTAACTTAACGTTCGTTATGTATTTCGTGTAAATAATAAATAAATACAACATTTTATATTTAATTATTAACTTTAATTCTCATATACAAAGTGTGCAATCCCGTGGTCTCGAGTTCGATCCTAACACACATCTATTAATATTTTGTCCATTAAACCAACAACTCCCACTTGGACATATCTTAATAGTGTGATCACATCGGTTAGCATCTAGCAACAATTCGATGCCTCTAGCACAATTCGAGTAAGGTCTCCTGGAAAAACCTTTTAATGATTTCTCATTATTATTATCCTTTTGTTTCTAATACCATGTTAAATAAAGATATGTATTTAAGTCATTTTTTATTCAACCATTATGTTTCTCTTTATTAATGATTGAGCAAGATTACCAAATCTTCCTAACATATTCAGGGGAGATCTTGGGCATGGCCAAGCAAACATCTTGTCAACTCTACGAGGGGCCCAACAATATTAAACTCCAAAATAAATTTGAAGGAACAAATTCTATCTTGACTACAAGAATAACTCACAAACTTTGTAACACTTCTGGAAACAACCCTTATGACTACCAGTTACGTATAGCGTTAAGTTGTTCCACAGAAGTGCACTACATTCATGACACTTATCTGGTATCTCAAGTCTGAGGATAACTATTCATGATTTACTTAATAACAATATCCATAAAGTAAAATCATGTAGTTGGGATAAGTCATATATTCAATTCATTGAATATCATCTAAATTGGTATGCTTTCTCATCAATATACTTTTAAGTATATTCTACCAAATCACTCAGATTTGTCTTAATTTAACGATACTCCCATATCATTAATTGACAACGGACGATTTAGAATAAATGAATTTATTCACGGATTAAACATGCAAATATATGATACAATATATTATAAAATCAAACATACCAAGTATTTGATTTATTATAACAATTGTTTAACATCCCTTATCCAAATACTAAATATATCAATGTATGAAAATTTCAATTGATGAATTATGCCTCAAGTAATGACAATCATACTTGTTGACAATGCATAAATCAACCAACTTGATCTATCATAATTTTGAGAATACTTATTTTAAGAATTCAATTAGTGAAGTTCTTGTATATGTGCATTCAACAATCCACATAATAATTCATAAAGTGTGTGACATCCTCTATCACCAATTTATGACAATTAAACTTTCAAACATATTAAAGTTTAAAGTACTCTTATTCTTTTAATGTAAGATGCAACTGTGCTCTTAGATAAACACAACTAGTTCACATGGCCATTAACAAGGATGAAATCCTACCATGACTAGTATTGAGTGTCATCTCAATTAAACCACCATCATTGTATACAAACAACAATATGCTCATTAAAACTCCGTAAACTTTAATATCTTATTTTGTAATGTTTGATGTCTTCTAAACTTTCAAGTTTGTAGCTGATGACAATTTTCACAACAATTGACATATTGTTCATCATAGAATTTAGGAGCAATTTCAGGCTAAGGATGTAATTCTATTAGAATATTCATTACACAAGTTATCTAATAACTTTTAGTTAGATATCAATGTTGTCAAATCATCTTTTATTCAAGAATGATACAACAATTTGAATATACTACATGATGTACATGATGAATCAACAGGTCAAATTTAGATTTCATTTATGTTCTATCTTGTCAAAATATATGTATCCATTTCCCAAATGATATATCATGTTTAATTAGAATCATTTATTTTTACTGCACATATTTATTAATAATAAACATATATTCCAAAGTTGTATGTTTTAATTCTTAAATCTTACAAGTATAGTTTCATTCCAATCTAAGACTTAACATTTAGCTCACAAGGAATTTTACTTCCTATAGGTTATACAACATATAAGATTTAAAAACCTTAACATAATACTCCCACTAGCTTTCAGGAATACTTAAAATTTACTTATTTCAATTATAAATCAAAACTAGAATTTAATAATTAAACATAAGAATAAATTGATAGATGAATGCATTTATTCATTCATGAATTATTGCATTTCGTACACTTTCAAAGATAATATAAATTCAAAAAACCTTTTGATTACTTATCGTCCTCGCTCAAGTAATTTCTCAAGAAAGAGTTTTGATATTCCATTGTCATATTTCATATTAATGAAAATAAGTATGACAATTACCATCTTTATATATTTAATGTGTCTAAGAAAGAATAGTCAGTCATATTTAATTGCTTAAGTATGATAAATAATTTTATCATAAGACAAGCATTAAACTTGTGTACAATATTGTCCATATGATTTCTATATAGAAATTCAAATATCTAAGGTTTTCCATCTCTTTGAAGAAACTCATTTCCATTCTCTAGTCTAACTATTATGATAAACTAAATTTCCAAAACTGATTACCTTTATGGACAAGATCTTTAACATTCATAGTATGAGTAATTTACCCAATTCAATATTTGGTAATCCATCATAATGATTATCAGGTTTACTATAATCCTGTAACTCATGTTCTTCTCAGCATATAAATCAAATATCTGAGATATCCTTACAGATCTATGAATGAAAATTCCATCCTTGCAGATCTATGAATGAAAATTCCATCTTGAGGTTAACATTTCATACCCAGCCTCATCATGATATTTACTAGTGTATTTAAGAAGATTATGTATCTTGTAATTTTATCTTTCAAGATAAAAAAAAGTCCCACTTGCCTTTTGTAATATATAGACTAGCTATATATACTTAGCAATTAGAGCAAAACTACATTGTTCTCTTTTTCGGACATTACAAATACACATTGATAATTCCTGACTATAGTTTGTTATAACATATTCATAAGTAGTTTAACAAATTCAGAATCTTCAATTTTAAAACTTAATGTGATTCATCACATTCCATAATAAAATGGTGTTTTATCAATCTTCTAGGTTGGAGTCATATTGAGTATATTCAATTCATACTCAATTTTCTAACCTTGGTATTTTTAAGAAAGAAGTTATGGTTATCTTGAATCAAACAAATCAAATAGAGTTTGATTCTCCTAACTGAACATACCATTAGCTTGTGGTATTTCATTAAAATTAATATTGTAAGACAATCTAACAATATATAAGATAAACATATTCCTTTTGGCTTACCTATTTACCAACTAAGTCAACTTAATGGTATAATAGACTTTCCAAGCCAAGTGCATGCTTTATAACACAAGTACTCTTTAACCAAGTCACTTCATATCCATGTCTCATCAAGAAAACATAAACTGTTATAATCTTATTATACGTTGTAAATCATTGATCAACTCAGTGACTTCTTTTATATGTCTTAATTAAAAAACATTACAAGTGAATCATAAACATGTTTAACTAAAGTAATTATAAACACAACTCTTGGTTTCAATAGTAATTTCAAGTTAATTTATTTACTTCATAATAATGTAGGACTACATTATTTTTCATTTATGTCATTCCAAAATACATAAATAAACCAATTGAAGTAGTATTAGATTACTTCATTTATTTATGTCATTCCGATAATACATAAATATTTAGTTTGAAGTAATCTTATATATCATTTTGACATATGTTCTAAATACTTGTCTAATTTTGAAACTGTAAATCTATTCTAGATACGATCCCACGTAACATGGAGATTTACTTTGTTGTTGCAATCTCGCCAAGTTCTCACATGACGTAAATTGCAACACCAAGTGTTTCTTGAATTAGATATGTACAAGTCATATTAGAACGTTAGTCTCTTACCTTGCAGTCAAGAGAATCCGTTAAATCATATACCTATATGTTGTACCTTGCATACAATATAGATTTCTACCACTTGTGCATGGAACAACATCATGTAGCAGATAAACAACACGACATATGTTTGTTTATGTGACCAATATGATTGTGTCATTGATATTAGCATAACTAGTAGATGTAGAATCACTTCATTGTCTAGTAAGGAAACGTACATGACTTTCCTTAAAAACATAAGTGTCTACAAGTTGAAAGTAATTATCTTAAGCAATGTTTTGAAACCCGGGTCGACCCGGCCGGGTTAACCGGTTGGACCGGTTTCGGGCAAAAAATGGGGTTAAAATAAACCGGGTTTCTAAAACCGGGTTAACCGGTTAGACCTGCCGGGTTTTGAGTAACCCGGGTCAACCTGGTTCTTGAACCCGGCCGGGTTTGGTTTTTCTCAAATTTTTTTTATAAAAACCGGGTTGACCCGGCGGTTGAACCGGTTGACCCGGTGGTCGAACCGGTTGACCCGGTTATATTTTTTTTATACTTTTTAATGAAAAACCGGGTTGACCCGGCAGTTGAACAGGTCGAAGCGGTTGACCCGGTGACAGGTGACTCGACCGGGTCGATTATAAACCCGGTTTCAAAACATTGATCTTAAGACATTCTAGATATAATCTGAGTTACTACCAAGATGACAAAGCTTGTAACTCTCACTGAATTAAAGATCATTATAATAATTCCTTATTCAGTAATAAGAACACAATGCTCCTACTGGATTTGACAATATTGTAAGTGTTTCATTAACCAGTGAGAGAAATTAGTATTCTGTTTACTTCCCTACACCTTTGAGAAAGTCCATACATAATAATTACTTATGTACTTAAAAGAATGTATTCTACTATGTAGATGATGAATTTATCCATCAATACTATTAACTTAAAAAAATTGGGCGTGCAATTTCTTTCTTAATAGTTCTACCATTCCAACAATTGTATGTGGCACTTTCAGACCAACTAGATAAAATATACTAGTTTGTCTTTTACCAATTTTGCAGTAAATTAGTCTAGCTTCTAATTTAATAACTCAGAAAATATGAAATTTTCTTAACTTTAAAATTTGCTTACGAGTTATGTATTTAGAATTTAGACAATTCTAATTGTCCTATCATACATTTCTCATTTATGAAAAGGAATAGGATTGAATCTCACTCTTTTCTTATTGAAAAGAGGACTAAGTTTATTCTTTTAGTAAAATTGACTCTACCAAAAAACTCTTACAGGTGTAGATCAATTTGCTAATACAAGAATAACCTACGTTTACGGTTTAATGTTGCATTAATACATTTAAAGATTTAGCAAATTTCAATTTTAGTATTTTCGATAATTAAACTTTTCAAGAAAATAAAATACCCAAGTTAATATTCATATAACCATAGAATTTTCTCGAAAACTAGGATCCAAATTATCATAGTTCCATTACATCAGTTGATCTGCTAGTAATGAAAGCATATAATAAGATAATCTGTCGAACAATAATTGGCAAACCTTTTCGAATTTCTATATCATTATAGGATTTTACATTACCAACGCTATTGCAAATGTAAACATGTTTTATCCCATCTTGTGCCTTGAGTCCAGTTCTCACTTACTACTCAATTTAAGTCGTCTAACTTAAAGAAATGCAAATGTGTCCATGCAAGGTCTGACTTCACATGAAGATTTACCTTTTCCATCACAATCTCGTCAAGTTCTCACATGACGAAAATTTCAACTTCGAGTGTTCCTTTAACTAGATGACACTAACTTAATTTTTAAAAAGGAACTAGTTTTTATTGGTGTCAAATCAAATATGTACGAAGAAGCATGCATACAACTTCGTATCAATACTTTTTAGTAAAAAAACCTTTTATTAACCAATTCACAAAGATTAAATTATCAAAGTTTTGATTGAGGTATTGGTTTCGCCAATCAAGGAATTTACCTTTAATTATCGTCCATTATATCGTACTTTTGCACAAGTTCAATCAAAGACTTAGTGTTTCGGATAATTACCACAAAGTGGCGCATGGAATTAAAGCTAATTCGCCCTTCAAATGATTTTGTACATAAAATAGCCTACTTGGTAACTACAATTTGACGCACAAAGAAGCGGAAAATTTGGTCAGCGCGAAGCAATTAACCTCCTTTTTTCGGGTCACAATTTAATGCGCTCCCCTCCTTATACCCATTTTATAGTTTGTCAAAATTGGATGCGCCGTTCTCACTATTTGTACCAAAACTCATAACTCAATAAAACTTATGAAAATTTTAACTCTTAAAAAAAAACAAATCAAATTTCACCATTGTTTAGTCCAATTTATTTTTCTATTCATGAAATTTGTTTAAAACTTGTCAAACATAATAAACAAACAAGTAACAAAATAAAAAAAAAAGTAAATAAACAACTAAAACAATGCGCACATAACTAACAATTAATATGCGTAAACAAGTAGCCACATGCAACTTATTTGATAAAACCTATTAATAAGCAATATCTAGGTTAATTAACGTATATATTAACTAGGGCTTTCACTTGTCCAATAGAAGTGAGCAACACACATCGATGAATCGATTGCGTAAGCCATAGTCAAACATATACCAAATTGCACATAATTGATTCATTAATATTATTGAGTTATTCCCCAATTCAAGATTTATCAAAACAATAAACATGTGTATAAAACTTAACAATTAATTTTCGCATAACCAATCTTAACACTTAAATACATATCGACAATAATCTATGCCAAACATGCACGTTTTCATGGATTTAACATAACAATTATTCACGTTGTCACAAGATCGCATACAATTCCATGTCACATAACAATTATTCACGAATTAATTCACGTAACATATATACAATTCTAGGTTTAGATATTGATTAACAAAACAATTTTATAAACCCTAAAAAAAATTTATACAAATCGACTACAAAAAAAAAATTAGGATCGGCCATAAAAAAAATTAGGGGTCTGACTTTTTTTTAAAAGAAAATTAAAAAACTATTAGGGCAAAAGCCCTAACCCTAAAATTAGGGTTTACATAATCATAACCAAAACCCTAGAATAATCATATCAAACACCATACAATATCCGTTTTTGACATGTTTAGTAATTAATTACTCATTAAACCAAGCTCGTGATGCCACTGTTGGAATTATATAACATGAAATTTCATAAATATAAACAATAAAAATCAAAGACACATGCGGAAGCCTAAAGAACATATAATAAATAATTATTTAACTAAAACATAAATAGTATGCGTACCTTTTGATTCTAGCCCAACAAGAATCAATTTCTTTAAACTAGAAAGTGATGAACCCTAATTAGGGTTTATAGGATTATATGAATTACCCATTACTGATGTTGTAATTCAATCCAAGATACTAACAAAAGTATGTTAGTACCGCGTTCTTGTACACACGTACTAAATCAAATTAAAGTAATGCTAGTTTTAAGAAAACGAAAAGTTTTGTTTTGGAAAAACAAGTGATCGACACCCTAAGGAGGTTGTGTGATCGTTTGTGACAAGAAACCACACAAAACACTTTTAGGTTTTAGATTAGGAGTACAAGAGATAGAATACAATGACCCAAGGCCTTGTATATATACACACAAGATAACTTGGTGACCAAGTTAGACTTGGATTCAGCTTGGAATCCCCCTTGGCCGATTGTATGGCATATCCCAAGGGGTTTCCGGAACCTTCTTGATCTCTATTTTAATATCTTGTCCTTCCATTTAACATTTAACGATCGTTAGTCCATTACACTTAATTAATTTAACGTTCGTTATGTATTTCGTGTAAATAATAAATAAATACAGCATTTTATATTTAATTATTACATTTAATTCTCATACGCAAAGTGTGCAATCCCGTGGTCTCGAGTTCGATCATAACTATAACAACTCGTAAATTTCCCTACCGATTTTTCGCGACTATATTTTTTTTTCTTTTCTATCGTACTTTTCGATCTATAATCACGACCAGTTACGGCTAAAATATAAAAACGAACTATCAATACCAACGACATTATTTTTATAACAATTTTTCGAAGACGCTACCAAAAATATAATTTTTATATTTTTCGGACACCCGAAGAGTACGTTTACACGAAGACCCGACAACATACGCAGTACAAGTTATACAGTATTTATAGCAAAACAAAATAAATAAAAGCTAACTCTACCCAACCCCACGTTCCCCCCTTATCCTCATTATCTTTTTTTTTTTTCTGTTTTCTCTGCAACCCACATGCTCCTCTTCTTCCCCATAAAAATCGCTTCCCTCTCTTCCCCCTCCTCTGCATACGCTTCATCCACCTCCAATAATGGTAAACCTTTCAAACAACCTTCTCACCTCCAAGGACAACCCTAACCATTCTTGAATCCATCCTTGGCTTTATCCATGGAAGACATCGACAAACTCACGGCCCCCTTTGTCCTTCGTGGACCACGGCTGAAGAAAACACCAAGGAGACCACGTGAAGACCTGCAAGCTACTAGTAAGATTACTCAAAGAGGCTCCTTATCATCTTCAAGACCAAGAAAGAAGTGAGCAAGACTTCCTTGATGTATATCTATAAATAGGTTCGAGTTTCACAGCTTCATCACTTCATCTCACAAACCAATTCGAAAATTAGGGTTCATAGAAATAAAGGGGTTTTTAAAATTAACTTAGGGGTTTTGTTATTGGATGCATAAGGAAGCTACTCCAGAAGTTAATTGTTCCAATTCACCTCGAGTCTCCTCCAATTTGGTTCGTCGTTTTTGGTATTCATCTATTTTGTAAGAACATAATTATTGTTATTTATCTTTTTTTGAATCCATTGAGTTTTTAGGGCCCGTTTGTTATGGGGGTTTTCTATCAAAGAATGGAATTAACTTCACACAAATTTGTTTGGTGTGCCGATTTGCAATGAAGGAATGAAACAATACCTGTACAGTCATTCCACAAGAGATAGGCACCTTTTGACAAATCCAACTGACACTTCTTTGTACTTTTTATTCACTTTTTATTTTTCCACCACTCATTCTAGTGGCTCATTATTTCATCAAATTTTTTAACCACATATTTTCTTAAAAGGTTAAAATATTAATATAGATTAAAACAAAAATTTAAATTAGTTTGAAAAAATTTATTATAAAATATACATAAATAAATATAATTTCTCTCTCTTAAACCCATCTCAAATCCAATTCCTATACCAAATCTAAATCCGAATCCAACCCCACTTATAAACCAAACGGACCCTTAATGTCTTTGGTCTAATTTGAAATTATATTTTTCTTGTTCATACCGAAAATTATAAATAAATTAGAAGTGATATTGGTTAATGTTAATGTTGATTTAATTAAGTTAAATGGTAAGATAAATTGTTGTTGTTGTGCGGTAAAAAGGCAAGAAGAGAAAACATAAAACAAGATTTGAGACTTATGAGTAATCGGCTTATTTTGTGGCGTATTCGACCCACTGTTCAAAACAGTAGGTACCCTTTCTCCTTTTGTTCCATATGTAAAACATTAATAAGTTACTAACTTGTTGAAGAAAAAAAAATAGGATAGCACATTTGTTAAACTTGCTTTTGAATTGGGATGGCTGGTGTCGAGAGAATCGAACTCCAACAGTGGGTATTCTGAATTATTTTTTTTATCTTGGTTCACCATTTGAAAAATTAGTAAATGTCATGTACTTTGGTAGTTGGAAATTAGAGTTCATTTGGTCCTTTTCCTTTCTCTCTGGTTGTGGAATGCTACAAAAACAAAATGAAATTGGGCTATATGCCTATATTGGTCTAAGCTGCAAGTTACACTTTTCAAACTTAAAGATAAAATATGTTACGAAATTTGTACATTTGGTATGACATAATTTTTAAGTTGATACAAATAAAGTGCATGATGTTACAAAGATCTCGCAAGCATCTGTTAGTATCATGCACTTTTGTGTTCAATTTGTATTGCAGAATAGGATGACAACTCTTTGCAAAGAAAGGTCTTAACCATTGTTTGTGAAATCTATTTTTGTCATTAAGCTAATTTTAAAATCAGTAAAAGTAGAAGGTAAATATTTTTGTGTGTGTTTGTGGTTATGGTACTGGGCCAAGAGAAATGGAACAAGACAATGGGTCAAGCCCGCTCTAAACACATGTTTGCGCCATATTGTGTTTTGCCGCGGGTGTGTCGGGCCGAAGCCCATACCGAGTCCAACTAATATTCGAATTTACTTAATTGACCTCAACTTAATTTTCCGACAATGTTTAAGTCCATGTAACGCATTATATAAACGGATTCTAAAATATAACTTATTTTGAAATTTAATATCTTCTCATCTTTAAAAACTATAAGTTTAAAGATATAAATCAAACTAAACTAAAATATAAGTTTTAACTTATTTTAGATTTTTTTTTTTTTGTACTTATTTGTTTTATGAAAACTATCTAAATTAATAAGCGATATATAGTGTTTTACCATTCAAATATGGAAATAGCAACACTTAGCTATTTCGAAACAACTATAAAAAGTATATACATGTTATGCCCGATTTTTGACAGAATATATATACATTTAGCTTATTTGATAATAACCCACAATTAGGAGTTTCATACATCACTTACATTCATATAAAAGTATTAAGTAAAGCTATTACTTGAACTTTTTGAATATTTTTATTTTAACTAACACATATGATATATAGAGATATATATACATGTATAAACACTTAGTTAAATATATACCTTTGTCAATAATGTTCACAAAATCTATTAATGTCTAAAATCATATGTAATTATTTCCGTACATCGTCATTCGGTTATTATCAAACCGAAGTCTTGTTCATCCTTGATATCTTTTCTGCGTGTATCCTTCCAAGTATTATCATTTGGTCATCATTAAATCAAGGTCATAATTCTTTTTTTTCAAGATTCCTTCCATGTCTTGCTCTCATAAGCCGAAATCCACCCAAATCTTTGTAAATTGTATTAAAATAAATAATGCCACATCAAAAACAACAACAACAACAAAAACATTTTAAAACTTTATAAAGTTAGTTAAACTTTATCGAGTCTTAAACATAAATAAAGACTAAATTGCTGTACTAATTTAGGTTGCGTGTTGGAGCCACTCGTTACTCGAATCTCTTTGTGCTTTGTTCATCGAACTGCTAAGGTGAGTTTATAGCCCCACTTTCACTTTTATTACTTGCTTTATAAAACTATGGGGTGAGAAACATGCAAAACTCTTTTCGGACCTGAAACTGAAAACACTATTACGTGAAACAACCTTGAATCCCAACTATGCTACCGTTAGTTCCCTTCGGGGAGGCGCGATTGTTATGAATAGATCTATTGGGGATGACACCCCCGTTCGAGTTTGACCGGATAGGCAAATGTCGGGCGTATATCATATCGTATTGATTGAGTGTACTGGAAATACACTTGCTGGGCTTTTATTTATCATGCTTCTAGATGCATGCACACTGTCGTAGTTTCGGTCGCATGAACTTGGTACTAGCGTAATAGCCCTTTTGCATATAGTGTCATTCACGGAGATGCTATATGTGCAACTGTGGTCCAACTTGATTTTCGAAACATAAACCTATGAACTCACCAACATTTGTGTTGACATTTTAGCATATTTTTCTCAGGTTTTATTACTTGGCGTGGGCAATGGCAAAGGCATTCGTTGAAGACTGGCATCCGAAGTGTTTCCAAACATTTTAGTAGAACTTTTAATGGGACAACATATATTTTATGGGCTTTACTTTCGCACTTTGAAACAATGATGTAAAACTATTTCTTAAATTAATATATCTTTTGAAAATGGAATAAAATTTCCATTCTTTATTACCTTGTGTTGTGTATATTGATTTAGTATCACCCTATGACCCGAATGCTTCCGCTGTGAAATTTTGGGGGTGTTACAATAACACACATTTATTAATATTTTGTCCATTAAACCAACAAAGTTAACTATGGTAAATTATAAAGATGGTTCATACGGTTATATAACACTCGTCATCTTTATTAATTTTTGTCACGTATATAATTGAAGTTTTGATACTAGTTGCTTGACTCGTCACTCTTATCGAATATATTGGTTATTTGTGTGAATAAAATAAGGATTATCTGTGTAAATAGTCTAAGGATTATACCTATAATAAAAATAGTAAGACTATTAATGTCGCTAGTAAATTAATTCAGAAACCAAACAAATTAATAAAAATCATGGGCATTGTTTGAAATATTATAATTTACTTATAATATATATACCTTATCATATATATATATATATATATATATATATATATATATATATATATATATATATATATATATAGAGATTTGAGATCAAATGAGAGATTTCTTAAAGTGTTAAAAGTGAGAACCAATAGTAGTGTGACATGTGGCACTAACATTAAAACACAAAAAAAAAAGAAAAAGAAAATTAAATGCTATGGTGTTAGGGGTATTTTAGTAAACTTAAAAAGCCCTCCATATCCCTCTATATACCGGTTCTTTAATTTTCACATATAAGAAATCTCTCCTCTTTAAAGTTCTGTATCATATCCCATATCCATCGCTTCAGTTACAAGATCAGTCAATAATGGCCATCATGAACAACCTCTCCACTTCATATACATATATTATGGTCAATTTTCTAATATCCACTTCATATACATATAGTAAGAACAATCTTCTAATTCCCAAACCTAGTAATGGCCGAACACCTTGTTGAAGGTAAATAATTTCCTTGATAACAATCTTTTTGTTTTTTTTCCGTTTCAATGTGTTATTGTGTATATGTTGTGTGACTATTTGAATTGTATGGTATGGTCTGTGTAATTGATTTGTACATGTGGTCTGGTATGTGTAATTGAATTGAATATGTGGTGTGACTATTTGTGTATGTGTGAGTTATAGTTGTGTGAGTTATACTTGTGCGGAACCAAACACCCTATAACTTTGCATAATCTCTTGAACCAAACACCCATATAACTGGTATGGATGTCTTTTTGTATATGTATCTATGTATTATTATTTGTGTATCTTTTTGTATTTTTTAATCTCAGATTTCTTTTTTTTATTGAATATCAGTACTTTTTAATCTCATTAAGAGTGGTTGGTTAGCTTTTTGGGGTTAGTGGTTCTAAGTATTTACCATGTACAATGAGATAAAACTTGCTCTTCATCCATTGTTCTCAGTAGGAGTGGTTGGTTTCCGTGTACTTGTGTATCTGCGAATCGCTATTGTATCCGTGTATCTGTGTATACATGACTCTCTACGACTATGTGTTTCACCTAATTATGTGGTGTGCGTCTGTGACTTGTATTTTTATATGAGTTTGTGATTTGGTATGTATCCATTTAATTGTGCATATGTGAATCAGTGTGGTATCCGTGTATCTGTGGTACATGTGTATCGGTGGGGTATCCGTGTATACGTGATGTGAATCGGTGTATGGTCTCGTATGTGTATTGAAATGAATACATGTGGTTTAAACTAGTAATGCTATGTACCATTTTGTGATGCAAAACACGCGCCTAATCTGTAAACGTGTCTAACCCTTAAAATTTTTGTTTTAGGTGAACCGGTAACTCCTCGAGCAGTCCATAATGAGCAATTTATGCCTGGTGAGGGTTATCTTACACCTCCTGAGCATCAGGATTGAAGCTTTCAGCCCACTCCTAATGGTACAAGATTTTGGGTCCCTAAAGTTAATACTAAACCCGCGGAAGGGATGGTATTTGATATACTTGATATAACTTTAAAGGCTTACCAAGATTATGCAAAAGAAGCTGGTTTTGAGGTTAGAAAGGGTGGTCAGAAGAACTATAATAAGAAAGAAGATCCATCGCTTAAATATTTCTGTTGTGTTAGACAAGGTTTTAAACCCGTGCCAAAACCTGAAAATTCAATAGCCGATAAGTCTCAAACAACCAACCCTTTAGGTGTTAATAAGGTCATAAAAAGAAGGAAACGTGCATCTTGTCGTTGTGGATGTACCGCACAGCTTAGTCTTAAGAAAAAACCGGATGGCAAGTATTTTGTCACGAAGTTTTTCGAGAAACACAATCATAGTTTGTTATATCCAGATGATATCAAGTACCTTAGGGCAAATCGTAGGCTGACTTTCACCAAGCAACAACTATTGAACCAACTATCCACTGCCAATATTGGTCCAGTTAGATACTAGAAAGTTTTGAAAGAGATGTACGGTGGGTTTGAATACATTGGTGCAACAGATGTAGAATGTAAGAAATATAGGCATGGGTTGAATGATTTTATTGGTGATCGTGATGCCCAAATGTTTGTTGATAAGCTTTTGAGTCTTGAAGAATTCTTTACAGATTTTTTAGTAGAATACAAGCAGGATAAAGAAACTAAAGCGTTGATTGGATTGTTTTGGGCTGATGAGGAGGCCAAGCGTAACTATGCTGCTTTTGGTGACGTTGTCTCCTTTGATGCCACGTTTCGCTCAAATAGGTAACATTCATTTCTTTCATGCTTAATGAGTTTTTCAATTTTGTTTGCTGATATGCCAACATTTGGTTTGCTGATATGTACCACAGGTTATTATTTGTGTGTATACGAACCTGTAACCACCCAATTTGTCTTTTGTATCTGTTAATCGTTTCTTATATGTTTATATGCGAATCAATTTCTATCCCTATATCTGTATAAATGTAGGTACACCACAGTTTTCAAGACCAAAGTAGTGCATACTTAGTCGCAAATACATGTTTTTAAGTTTTACGTAAGTGTCCAAGTTTCTTTTTCAAGTCTAACCTGTGTTTGCACGAACTCAAAATGCCACAAGTAGTGATTCGCTTGTATCATTTCCATCAGTGTGTTTTAATCTTATTTTTTATAAAAAATTATCAAACTAATAGTTTTATAAGATCTCTAGTTGCTAATCTTTACATGTTTTCAATTTCTAGTCATTAGCATAAGCTTTAGATAGCTTAATTTGGCCTTAGAAGCTGGCAGTTCAGCTACAGAACCATCTTGAAAACCAGCAAGTTTTGTCTCAGTCCCCTTGTTATCAACTTATTTTTAAGCTTCAATCAAGCTCAAAACTATTTTAATTTTATTTTACTAGTTCTTTGATTGGTCATTTAGGCTCTTTTCACAAATTGGTGCATTAGATTATTGATTTCTAGCTTATAGAACTGCTTAAACAAGCCCCCTCTGTAGCACTATGTTTACTGTGTACCGGTGAACTGTTTTCACAAATTTTACTGTGTAACTGATTTCTAGCTTATATAACTGCTTTCACAATTTTGACTCTGTCGCAGTTATCTGTTTTCTACGTGAATTGGTATCTATGTATCTTATTACATGTGAATCGGTAGTTATCTGTTCATACGTTAATCTGAATGTATCCAGTGTATCTGTGTATATGTGAGTGTGTGTCTTGTGTTTGTATCTGAGTACATGATTTGGTATGTTTCCATGTACTCGTGTATCTGCAAAACGCTTCCTGTATCCGTGTACCTGTGTATACGACTATGTGTTGCACCTAATTATGTGTTGCGAGTCTGTGACCTGTACTTTTACTTGTGCATATGTGAATCGGTGCGGTATCCGTGTATGTTTGGTTCATGTCATTCGGTACTAATATGTGTTTCAACAATAAAATGATTTGTGTTACGTGATGTGACTATTTTTTGTATTTCGTATCTATAGATGTTTTTTTCTTGTATGTCTGACTTGTAATTGTCTGGAACCAAAACACCCCCGTAAAATGTATGTGTCTTGAACCAAATATCCATATAACTGGTAATGTCTCATTTTTGTATATATGAATCGGTGTTTATATTTTTATATGTGAATCAGAATTTATCCTTGTATATGTGTATACGTAGGTTCAACATGGTGTTGGTATCTTTCACCGGCATTGACAACCACAACAGATGCGTTATATTTGCGGCTGCTTTGTTAGCAAGCAAAACTGCAAAAAGATATACATGGCTGTTGAAGCGGTTTAAAAAGGTTTTCATAAACGTCCCAAAGGTTGTTGTTACGGATCAAGACCCAGCGATGAAAATCGCTATAGAAAAGATATTCCCAGACACGCGCCACCGACTGTGTATGTGGCACATTATACAGAAACTCACTACAAAGGTATTCGTTATTAGTAATCTGTTATGTCATTTGATACACACGCAACTCCCTTTGTACGTGTATATTCTTTTAACAATGTTACAAATATTTGTTCGTGGGACCCGCCTTGTGTAGCAATACTGATTTCAAAAGGCGTTTGTGTGACATTGTATGGACTGACAAGATTGAAGCGGATGTGTTTGACGAGCAGTGGGCTGCGATCATGGAAGATTTTGAACTGGGTGAACACAAATGGTTACACGACATGTTCGAAATGCGGTCAAAGTGGATACCTGCCTACTTTAGGCACGAACCAATGTCTGGGCTAATGCGCACAACCTCGAGGTCCGAAAGTGAGAATCACTTCCTTGGGCAGGTCACAAACCCACATTTGAGCTTGATTGAATTCTTGAGCCATTTCGATACGACCATGGATTCACAGAGATTCAAATATGGGAAGAATACCCATGACTCCAATTACAAAACACCTGATTTTAAAACTCACTTGCAAGTTGAAAAGGAAGCGTATGAACTATACACACACACACACCTTGTTTTATGATGTTCAGGACGAGATTTTTTCGTCACTGTATCATTGTTGCTCACTTCATGTACGACAAAATGATACATCATCCACTTATGTGATCCGTGATACTGAAGCGGATTACAAGATACAAGGTGTGCCTGTTGAAGTTACATACGAGGTACCATTTACTGATTTCATAAGTTTAGCATCCCAGTTTCGTGCATATACTCTATACAAGTCAACCCAGTTTCGTTACATGCATACTCTTCCTCGTTTTAATCAATTTTGTCATGTTTCATTTAATGTAGGTCACATATGGACTATCTGATTGTTCGGTTCAATGCAGCTGCTTAAAGTACGAGTGCTACGGGTTGTTATGCCGCCATATTATCTATGTTCTTAGGTTGTCCAAGGTGTACCATTTTCCTAGAAAATACTTGCAGCGAAGATGGTCAAAGAATGCTTTGCCTACCAAGACTGTGGGTAGGTCCACAGATGTTGTTAGCCCGTCAAATCCGGTTGAATGTGTCAATGTTGTTATACGGGATATATACGGTAGTGTTGAAGATTCTGTTACCCGTTTGGTGACTGACATTCAGAAGCTTCACCTTTACAAGGACGACCTTGCTTCATTACTTGAACAAGTGAAACTCGATATACCAAACGCCCCTGAAATGAACAAGAATGAATTGTATGCTGCTGCGCTTGGTGTCAATGAACCTCCGGAGGTAAATGTCGTTGCCCCTGAATGTCGCAATAAAGGATCTGTTTCGTTGAAGAGGCATCAAACACAGGCAGAGATAGCTATGATTCAGACAAACAAGACTCCGCGTCATTGCAACTACTGTGACACGTACGGCTACCATGATTCTCGCAACTGTCCCAAAAAGAAGCAAGATTTGGATGAAGCCATGCACGATTCCTAAGAACATTCTTGCAGAATAATAGTTGTCTTTTATTTGACTTTCAAAACAATATCATTCCTTTGTTTTTCTTGGTTTTTCGTATTCTCAGGTTTCTGTTTCTGAATCATTTTAATAAAACGCATTCTGCTTATTGAACATCAGTCTTCTTTTTATATTCAATATCAGTATTTTTGAATCCTGGTATTTTAATTATGGTGTGCATTTTTTTGTTATTGGTTCTCATTATTTTTGTGCATGTGTATCTATGTATTCTTTATCTGTGTATCTTTTTGTATATTTTTTTTATCTCAGATTTCTTTTTTTTAAAAGGAATATCAGTACTTTTTAATCTCATTAAGAGTGGTTGGTTATCTTTTTGGGTTATTGGTTCTCAGTATTTACCATGTACCATGAGATAGAACTTGCTCTTCATCCCTTGTTCTCACTAGGAGTGGTTGGTTTCCGTGTAGTTTGTGTATCTTCCAATCGCTATTCTATACGTGTATCTGTGTATACGTACCTCTTTACGATTATGTGTTTCACCTAATTTATGTGGTGTGCGTCTGTGACTTGTATTTTTATATGAGTTTGTGATTTGGTATGTATCCATTTAATTGTTCATATGTGAATCAGTGTGGTATCCGTGTATATGTAGTACATGTCGATCGGTTTGGTATCCGTGTCTACGTGATGTGCCTTTATTTGGTATTTTTTTATCTACACATTTTTTTTACTTATATCTGTCAACTTATACTTGCCCTGATCCAAAACACCCGCCATGTAAATTGTATGTGTCCTGTACCAAACAGCCATATAAGTGGTAATGTCTCATTGTATATGTGAATTGGTGTTTATATGATATGTTGTTGTGTTTCTTATGGGTCACCAAACTCCTACTAATTTACTATTAGCAAATGGGCGATTTGGACACTTAGTTCCTATAAGCAAAATGGCATTTCCCAGATTGTGTTTTTACTATCAGCAAACATCTCGCTTTTTCTTACCTTTTTATGCTTCATTCTACCTAATTGCACATGATTCTTTACTTTATTCATGATGTCACTAACACAAAATGGAGCGTGAATCAGCAGGCTTATGTTAACAGATTACAACTGTTTTTTTATGCACAAGTTCATTTTACATGCGTAAGTAAGTTCCAATTGTTTATCATGTAACATAAGATTCTAGGTTCATGTGTGTTTCCATGGGTCTTTTGTATCACTTGATACGTATTTTAATATCTGAATTATAGATCCGAAGAACAGAACACCCGCCTATACTTGTATGTGCCTTGAACCAAGTACAAATATAAACCTGTACTTTTGCTAACCACATCTTTGTTTGGTTTCAGTAAGTATTCATTTTTGCCAAACTGGTTGTCAGAATGCGTTTGTACCATCTGAACAAACGCTTTTTCCAAATTGTGTTACACAAGTTTATTAGATCAAAATATGCGTTGTCTACCAGCTCAACACACGTTGCTGGTTTTTAAACTTTGACTCACAAACAACTAATTCATGAACCTTGTATATGCTTCACAACAACAATACGTTTGCAATAAAGGGTATTCATACCTGGTACATCATCATTTTTCAAACATCATAAGCTACACTCAAGTATCCAATTATAGTACCATATTAATGAAGCAAAGTTGAGATTATACTGAATTTAGATAATTGCATTAGAGATATTCAAGGTACTGATATACATCAGTTTAACTGATGTATATACACAAAAGAAGACATGTTCGGAATCGGTGCTACACCATCCGTAATGAAAAACAAAAAAACACTAATTGCATACCACTACTTTAACTACGAACCCATTGTTCAAAACACAGCAAACGCAAACTACCTTCAGCAGACACTAAGCATACGCATAACACGCGCCTTAACTGTCTCAAATGAAGCAGCCTCCAACCGTTGCTTTTCTTCTTGCGGCAGCATTTTGAACGCTTCAACTTCAATTTCAAAATCAGCTTTCTTGTTGTTTATGTCCGACAAAAGTATTTTTGCTGCATACTTCTTACGGAGTTCATCCAGTTGCTGTTGTTGATTCGTCCCTTCTCTTCTCAAACCACATAGGTCATCAGTTTCCCCGCTGAAGATGTATGTCTCCATGGGTCGCATCGCAAAAACCCCACAGTCAATGACGTTATTTTTTGTCATACATCCCAACTGTAGGATCTTGCGTCCAGCATTCCTCATGAATCCCTGTGCTGGATGACTTTCGGCTGAAAGGAAGTCTTCAAACCTCACGATCTGTTCAATTGATTAACAATTCCGGGTGTTAGTTTATAGAATTTTATATCTGCAATAAACATCCCATAATTATAACCCAAACACCCTTTTGGTTATAACACAACACACCCTTTTTTTGTAAATCAAAACACCCATGAATACCACAAACTGTCCAATTTTATGTTGCTTGAGTGCGTGTATCATAACCCTATTACTTCATTTACATGCATATTAGTTAAACAAGAGTAACTTTATTATTATATAAACATACCAGAAATTCGATTAGATCACCGTATTCTTTAGACGCATCTGTGACATTTGACAGCATATTATCCAGTATATGTACCTCCTTCCTTTTCAGATGCATACATACAACGAAAAAATGACCGCCTTGAATTATGGGGAAAAACACCTACAACAGGAAAGTATACACATACATTATTATCCTATTTCATAGTAGTCATACAATTATTACAATTATGTATCATTATCACATAAGTATCCGTTTAGGTTGCGAATTTTACCAAATCCACATTAGCCAAATTCCGGTACACTGTCCATCGCAAAATGTCGATCATGCGGTTCCTGAATTTATCTCCTGCCTCCTTTACATCCACTCTCTTGTCTGTCGAATCCTTTACATCCCATTCGCGCTGTTCCGATGAAGATTTTTTTTTTGTTTAATTAATCACAATTTACAAAAACAATTAAGATTCTGAAAACAAGGTTCCCGTATTCTTACTATCTAACATTCTACTAATGTATTAACGCATACATACCAGCAATGATGTATCACAGAACACCTTGGACATCGGCTTCTTCGGATCACGGTAATTCTCAGCATGATTCAGGACCTTTGTGAACATGTCCACCACCTCACTTGATATCTTTATACCTGGGCACAAGCTCTCAAACACGCCCCTCGGTGCATATGCATATTGAGTCTGGAACAATATGTCCCTAATACACAAATAACAATGAGTTACACATAAAATTTCACCAGGTTATATGTAAAAACATGTTACTAATAATACACGTTTACTTACGTCTGTGAGAAACGACCACTGAACAGACAGTCCGTAGATCTTTTCTTGTGCCCGAACAACCCAATAGCCAAAGAACATGCTCTTCAAAAGTACGGGGAACATAAGACTTCCCCTGTTCTGGTATGACGTTTAGGCCTTGTATTTTTTTCCTCCGGGAGAATAGTCTGTAAGGGTGCTTCATCACAAATGGTGTACCGAGTAATTGCACTATTAGAAGCTTTTCCCGACACACCTGATTCTTGTCTACCAACTATTAATTTTTCAGGAGTAAACAATTCAAAATGTGGTAGGTCTTGAGAATCATAAAGGGGTAGGAATTCCAGCAGCTCTTCCCCTTCATCCATTGATTTGTCAACCATCGACACATCAACTGTTATGCCCTGTGTTGCAGGAGGTTGCGTTATGTTTAAGTCAAACTTTGATACATTCACATTCTCACTTCTTAGCCGTTTATCTTTCTTACTCCTTTCTATCGACACCTGCTCACTGTACGCTACGTACGCAGATGGTGTCCCATAGAACTGAGTGAACGGGAATGGCTCGTCCGTATCCTTGAAACTCCAAGCATTTGGTACATCTTTTTCCGGAGTACGATACTCACCATCACCCTCTTCCTCAGTTGGCTTCTTAGTTTCATTAGCGGGGTAACTATACACGCTTGCTCGGAACAAAACATTTCTAAACTCCTTCAACTGAACAAGTTCTGCATCACCTGGGTATTGTTCAAGCGCATCATCCAAGTCCACTTCTGCCTCATCCAGGAGGTCCCCGCTAACTTGAATTTGGCTGCTACCCTCTTCTTAACTTCCTGTTGTTACAATCGAAATTCAATGACACATCAGAATACAAATTATGCATGTACAAACTAAGACAAGAATACATTAACTTATAGTGACAAAACACGTCCTTATGGTTTACACATCAGCATACAAACATGTATAATTTTATAAAAAACACAAGTGTATAGTGCTTCCAAATGGAAATTCGAACATCTTGTAATCTGATACATCAACATGTGTACTCTTTTATCATAAATCTATTAGCACGATCATTCAAAACACTACTTTTTACAAATAAGTTAAACATACAAATGTATTCAAACCACTACTTTTTACTTTATACCTAATATACTAAATCTGTACAACATCAAATCATCACGATCATTCTACATATATTTTATAGTCATAAATAAAACATATGTTCTCTCGTTTACCATTTAAAGGTGCAGTTTGAATCTGAACAAAAATATGCATAAGTGTATCATTCTATATCTATATCAGCCAAAACGGACATCAAATTGGTAATAGCAGGCACACAAACGAAGAACAAATGTAGCAACATATTACTTTTAAGTATTTGGTTGGTATACTATGGGATACAACAACACATCAGCAAATTCACTATTACCACAACCTTTAGCAAAAGGCAATGATACTCTATTTATTACACATACATTCTACGAATACTTTTTAAAAACTACTTATACTTACCTCAACATTCGTTTGACTTAACATATTCTTCTAGCTTGTTCAAAAGGTCAACGGTCCAATTGTTTACCAGAGGCATCTCAACATGCCCATTCCCCCTATTTTTGCTTATCCAGTCGGCATACAGAATCTGCGGGATCATTACAATTTTCAATATAAAACAACTTTTTTCCTTTAACAAAAAAATAATAATAATAAATAAACAAATAAAATAAAGTAAAATAAAGAAAAACTGATACATTATACTAACTAACATACCACCAGAACGATGACAGGCCTGCAGTAATGTGAAGTCCTGACCCAACTTCTTTTGGTCCTAACTAGGCACTCCAGAACATAGGTACACCAATCAAATCTATGGATATCATTTTCATCCTGGATGCAGTTCAAAAACCTTAAGTTCACAGTAGCATTCTTGTTTGCTTCTCCAATAGATGTGAAGTATAAAACCAAGAAATTCAGTTTAAACATCCATCCACCTTCGGGTTGTGTGTATATCAGTTGCTCAATCGGGATGTGTTTATACCTTAACTGCTTTCCAAACTGCTGTTTCCATTCAACTACCAGATGGTGTCTGAAATCAGCTTCATCACGTGATTCAACATAAACATCTCCCATCGGTATACCAAGTACATCTCTCACTGTTTCCCTCGTAATACTTATGCCCTTACCATCCACATTCAGGATGCATGTATCCTCATTAAAGTTTTCGAGCAGCCAGTAACTTAGCTTTTTTGGCACATCCTTAAGGTTAAACCCAAGAACTGCTCCAAACCCTATCTTCGTAACATCTTGTCTTTGCTTCGGCGATAGGTTTGGTATTAGTCGATGCAATGAGCATAATGATACACGTACATGTATCCGATCAACATGAGCTACCCTACAACCAACACCCTTTTCACCATTACTCTTGAGGGGTCGTTTCTTCACGCCAACCTCATTAACAACATCCTTTTCATCATCCTTCTCCTGATCTAACCTACCCTTTTTACAAATTTTTTTATTCCCCACTAATTTCCTCTTTCCAACTGCCTCCTTCACCATACCACCATCACTACCTTTTTTCTTGTCAACAATATAGAATTTATTCCTTTTACCTGTGCTCTTCTTGACCACAACCCTTTCACCATCTTTTTCTTTTCCCACAGCAGCCTCCACCTCAGTTTTTATAGGTGCAGTTCTTGTAACTGTCCTCCTATTACATCCACGCACTTCTGTTCCTGTGTCGTTTACATAAAAAATATCCATATATTATAGCACCAGAAAGCATCACTAGTTGAAAAACATATTCATACCGAATGACATACACGCAGACACACGGATACACATCGATACACATATACACAACTACATGGATGCATACCAATACACATATACACATACACATGAAACCACTTCAAATTTACGCAGATACAAATGCAATTCACATACTCACATATACACAGATACCCGGATACATCCCGATTCACAGGTACATCCCGATTCACAGGTACATAGGGTACATACATACATAGATACACAAAAAATTACCGATTCACAGGTGCATAGGGTACATACATACCATACCAATTCAAGTATAAACAGATTCACTGGTACATAGGTACATACATTATCTGAAATCATTATTTGTTGAAAGAGATACACATCAAATCATTATTTGTGGTAAAAAACTACACAAATACACAGACACACAAATACAAATACATACTCGTTGAACCACATACAGATTCAAAGATACACAAACACACAAATACAAATACATACTCCTTGAACCACATACAGATTCAAAGATACACAGATACATACCATTAAACTAGGCACGTACAGATTCAAAGATACACAGATACATACCATTAAACTAGGCACGTACAGATTCAAAGATACATAGATACATACCATTAAACTATACATACAAATCCACATATCCACATATACAAATCATTACTATTTGAAATAAACATATTAAGCTCAATACAAATATACACAGATACACGAATCCATACCAGTTAACTATGTGTTTAGCTCATCACACATACAAAGTTATATGCGTGTTTGGGTCAACACAACTACAATTACAAATTTATACGAATACACATTTACATATACAAATACAATTTTATACGGTGCTCATATACAAAAATACCCATGTACACGGATACGTACAAGTTATACGGGTGGTTGGTTCAGCAAAACTATAAATCTAAATCATGTCTAAGAATGCAAGTCTTAGGATACTCAGATACAAATACAATTCTAAATCATGTTTATTAAGTTTTAAAAGTTGGTTTTTTCACAGTCTAAATCATAGATAACACACAAAAAATGAATTTCTACAAATGATCTCTATAACAACAAGCTAACAAAATAATGACACACATAAACATAAACATTAAGTTGTGCAAAACCAAACTAACCCATGTTGAATAACTAATAATCAAATATATACATAAACAACAACAAATAAGATTGCAATAAAGTGTAGTCATACCTGGTACATCGTCTTTTTCAACATCAATGATCCGAGCACATCCCATTTCATCTTTTGCCATTTGATCACCTAACCTTGTACTTCTTCGAACTACAAAACAACATGCAATTATCCGTTTATTTATGATAATCTTACCATTCAGAGATGAAACCCTAAAATGGAACGATCGTGGATGGAAAACTTACCAGTCAAAATCGGTGGTAAATCACCAATGCCTTGTTTTTCTTCTATGGTAGTCATGATTTTTATAACCCTAGGTTGAAGATCAGTTGCTACACAATCGTAATCACCAAAATGTAGCCGGATATATTTCTTGAAGATCGGGGGTTTTAATTATTGAGAAGCTACAATGACGGGATTTTATTTGGGGGGAGTGTGAAGACTGATACTTTGACCATAAAGTCTAACGTAAGTATCATTTATGCAGTTAGTTGGGGAGAAACCATCCCGCTCTTTTGCCTAGTTAGAACTTGATACATAAGCCCCTATAGTTCTTGATAATTACAAAGATGCCATTGATCACTCATTAATCTCATTTAACACAAAAATAATGATCCAACGGTCCACGATAGTTCTTATTTTTGCAACTTTAAGAAATCTCTCACAATAACCATCCCCTATATATATATATATATATATATATATATATATATATATATATATATATACACTAGTGTCAAAACCCGTCCGATGGACGGGTATGACTTGTGGTTTTTATTTTTAGGATTTAGTAGAACAAATATATACTAAAAAGTAATTAAAAGTTAAATGAAACGGTTAAGATCTATAATTGATGTTACCATAATTCATAAAACGGCTAAAAGCATGTAAGTACTTTAATTTGTGGTTTTTATTTTTAGAATTTAGTTGAATAAATATATACTTAAAAGTTATTAAAAGTTAAATTAAACGGTTATATGCTTTTGATAATGATAGGTAGAATCCTTACGATGACATGATCTTTCAGTTTAGTTAGCATGTTTAATATCGCACAATGCTTAATTTCTGTGCTAATTAGTAGTATATATGTCATTATTTTATGTTGTAATTAATCCTGATTTATATCTTGCAGCATCATCTTTCTTCTCTGCTGGCTTCCAGTGATGTGGACGTGGTTGAAGCCTGTCTCCAAACTCTGTCAGCTTTCTTAAGAAAATCAATTGGAAAACACATAATACGAGATGCATCTCTAAGTTCAAAGCTATTTGCTTTTGCACAAGGTTGGGGTGGGAAGGATGAAGGACTTGGCTTAGTTGCATGTGCCACAGAGAATGTATCTGATCCAGTAGCTCTTGAGCTGGATAGCACCCTGCATTTTGAGTTTTATGCAGGGAAAGAGTCGTTAAAGGAATAATCCATTTGCCTGAAATCAATACTTACGAAAAGTCTGATCTCGAACTTTTGCACAAGTTAGTTGAAGAGTATAAAGTACCATGTAGTTTAAGATTCTCACTTTGGACAAAATACACACTTTAACGAATATTATCAGTGTGACAAAAAAAATATGAACGCTAAGATAATACTGGAGATGACATGGATTATAAGGGCCCGTAAGCAAAACTACCTTCAGAACCTCTTGGATTTGTTGTTTTGCTCACTTATGAAGCCGGTTTTGCTTCCCAAACCAATTTCTAAGCTCATCAACTACTCTGCCTTAAAATCACCACCATCATACAGTGTATGTAAAATAGATAAATATGCCGGTATAACCTAGTCGTCCACCTAACCCTCAATGATCAAAAATTCAAAATGATGGAATTATCCTTTCAAGGATTAATCACTAACAATAGCATAATCTGTAATTTCTGTTAGAATTTTTTTTTTGGTCCAAAAAGAACAAGATGAGCATTTAGGTATCAAGTATCATAAACCCAACTAAAATTTGCGAAACATACTTCAACTACTAATATTTTAGCTGTAACATATATCGAAAATCATTAACAAGCAAACGCAAAACCATCACATGTCAAAATATCTTTGAAAGCCATCATCATAATACAGTACTTCATTAAGAAACAAAAACATAAGACCATCACATGTCTAAGTAGCCAGCCGAAAAGCTATCAGCATTTGTCATAATTCATTAGAAAAACTTAACATAAACACCATTACATGTCAAAATACCCAGCTGAAAGCATCAGCATCTTTGGGTCTTTTGTAACTACAGTATATCAGTTAATTACACTCGGTTAAATACCGTACAAATATAAAATCACTACATGATCTTACTGGAATACAAAATATGGACTATCTATAATGAACTATCTATGGACTGTCATAGTCTCTAATCTTCTCTGAGGTGACTCCTATATTGATTTTGCTGCAAAAAGTTCCAAAAATGTTGGAGGTGTCAGATTGAGAGGTTTTTTATTGTGTAAAATGGGTCAAATGGCCGAAACTAAAATACTCTTCAAATGTTTTCTACTAAAACAAACTAACGTCAATTTAGGACTTCATATCTACTGGATTAACCATCTCACTACCCATGTATATAATATATCATGAGGGTGTTTGGATAAGTTTTCTTTTTGGTTTGTGGGCGTATTTGAGTTACAAACACATCATCTATCACTATCCACCTCTTCTTGTATGAATGTACATATAGGTGGTTGCTATAGTGGGAAATATTTAGATCACCTGAAAGTGTGACCATACCGGTGACAGAAAGGCGTTGGTATATCATTTTGCCGACCGTGAATAAAAATTCGTCATTTGCACCACCCACATTTGTTTCTACGTAGGCAAGGCTACCTGTTCTTGGAGTCATTTCTTACTACCGTGACATGCCAATAAGGTTCATCAGCCTGCACCCACAATCATAACCGTTACTAAATACACAAATTAATATTAAAGCTCTGTTTTATTTCGTGTTCATGTACCAGGAAAGTAGCGTCTATTGCAGCAGTAGTAAGAGCATCAACACATAAAACTGTTCCAGGATAGTCGGACGCCAGCTTGTTGTCAATCCTATATATGATGTCCAACCCTTTCGGTGTGTATAAACTTGTGGAAGCATTCTCCTTGAAAGGGAATTGTGTTTCAAAAAAGATATTAGTGACTTTATCTACTCAATAGGCTATAATGTATTCAAAGAAGGTCTTATTGAAAAAAGAGTACCGTTTTACCTAAAAATAAGCAAAAGCAAAAAAAAAAAAAAAAGCAACCCCAGGTCTGATTGAATGGGCTATAATGTCTAAGCATCTGGATTAGGTGAAAGTGCAACCATATCTATCTAGAGCACGTTGTTAGTCTCTCTTCAGACCAAAAAAAGAGCGCGATAACGACGACAAGGCTGGTTATATTACCAAGGAAAATAATGAATAAGTATGAAAAAATTAATAGCTAGCTACCTGATAAATTGTGTCCAATGCTAAACGCTTTCCAAGTGTGTGAAGAAACAACATTTTTATTGACGACATACGTATCATGTGACTGCTGGTAGAAGTATCAGTTGCATAGTCTTTCTTCTCCGTGATCTGAGCAGCCCATGAACCAATGTTTTCGAATCCCTGAGAAACAAACACAATTAGTATTAAGAGTTAATTTACTGAAACTATACCCAACGTACTTGTGGCTTTAAAATAGCATTTTGCACACCAACTCCAAATGAACATTTTCATTTTTAATCATGAATAACCTGTGCTATTATTGATACCAAACCATTCAATACGACATTGCTTCTTAGATGCCACCACCAACTCAATTCCAAACATTTTGAATAAGTACAAAGTATTTGACTTTCAAAGTCAACAGTCTTTAACACGACCATAAGGTCACTCATAGAAAGTAGATATCTTCTTGCATTCAATGGCAGAATGAGGTGATAGGAATGAGCTTGTGGCACTATCAGCTTTTCTACGATTTTCTGAGTATTCTAGTATAGGCCCAAAAGATTGCCCTTCTGCCATGGTATCGCTACACTTTCTTCCTCATAGATTTTCAGACAGTCATGTATGACATGTGCTGGTAATGGTGTACCATCCCAAAAGTAACCTCCTTTACATGGTCGTTTCACGCATCTTCCTAACCAGTATAAGCGGCCACCATGCTGTTAAACCATATTTTTCTTTGCCTCGTTTCATCAAATTTGATTGCTGGAATAGGTCCTATGGAACACAACAATAATTAGTTAGCAACAATGTAAAAATGAGATGTGTGAACTATTAAAGAATTAGTAAAACAAAAGTAATATTAGCTAAATAACTTAAGTGAATTTATTTGCTCATCCTACAACACTTTCTTTATAGCAACGGAGTCAACGGTTTCATGGCATTTAGCCTACAAAATCAAGATTCAAAACAAAAAAGGAAATAAGAGTTTTTTACTAACACAGTAGATTCATACAGAAGACATGAATGAGATACAATAAAGCTATGTGCTTAAAACAATTGAAATCATATCTAATTACCTAAACATTGACATCGAACGAACTGGTACCAACAACATGCTCGCCATGTAAAACAAAGTCTGGACCAAAATAGGTTAATGTTAACTAATATATTGTTTATAAGATATTAGTATGTCAAGTATGATTACAAACAATATTTCATTATTTACTTTGAAGGAAGCTCATCCAGGAGGGATGAATCCAATTGAGTCGAATTATCATTGATTACCGGCTTTTCAGCTAAAACGACATCTTTAGCAGCCTGATATATATTATGCATGTAATCAGAAAAGAGAGATCTAGAAGTAATGACAATTTTGAAGGCATGAATAATAACCTCGGGATCAATTGAAAGAAGGCGCCAATATATGTAAGCATGGTTACGGAGATTTGGATTATCATTCTCCACAGTGGCGTTATTCAAAATAATCTACAAAGACAACAACAAAAATTGAAGTCATTTCACTAAATAACTATATAGAAGTTTGAGCATTATTAATTAGCACTGAAATCGTCAAGTGAAACGTGCTTGCAAGTAAAAAGAATTAAAATTGCATAATAAATTAAATAGTCAAACTTGGTGAAAGAAATTTTGCCCACGTACTATTTTCTGTTTGACGTCGCCTTCTCTCGTGGTTCTCCTTTTTTTACCACTGCATTGTCTCTCTCTGTGACATAATGCACCCGTTCGATAAGAGATGTCAGGCAGTCTGAATAACGAAGAAAAACATATATAAACCGTTTTAAGTAATTTGAATGGTATGTGAACAAACATTACTGAAACCGGTTTGGATATAAATGGTGTATCATAAAGTTACAATTGAGGATAGAAATCTTGAAAAAACGTACGTAAGTCAACGTTGGAGTTTTAGAAACCCCGTCATTTTTTAAACATAGCATGCATAATCTATGGTTATGGGGGTGTTTGGGATTACTCACTGTGACTACTTGTTTTTTCAATTCTGGGAAATAAATCCTATGCCGCACTGGTGAAAGCAAGGGCTGTGGAAGTACAAAAACATCTACCTTCAAGTTTTGGTAAGCTTTGGTGTGTTGAACATTATAATGGAAAAACATAACTTACAAAAGATTGGGTAATTTCTCATGAACAAACAGAAAGATTGAAGACCACATGAAGACCTTTGAAATTGCAGTTATCATAGTGCTTCTGGTAACACAAAAGCTGGAGTAAAATACAATCCAAGCAAGCATTGCAGTTGTAATGTCGACATATCTTTCCAAAGTATGTAAACTGGCGCAATATAGTATAATGTCATTAGGCACGTAAATGAAATTCAAATATGGAAACCATAGATTATGTTGCTTTATGATATCAATGTAAGTCGTCAAAGCCTATGTTATTTCAAACTAAAATTTTATGAAATTTACAGTGCACATTCAACAAATAAACCTTGAAGGTGCAGCTCCATTGTGAAAGCACCATTGTAATGTGTCTCTTCCAAATCAGCATAAATGTATAATTACGGTAATCATACTTCTTACATATTTATTACTTGGTAAAATGTAAGCAATGCACTACTGAAGTACTTGGTAGGATCAAGCTGATGTCGTAACCGATGGTGAGTGTAAGGTCACGAGATTGGGACGATATGATTAGACGGTGGCACTTAAATAACATCAGGGTGTTTACTTGGAGGTAAATCAACTGGTTTCATCAGGTCTGATTGGGGAGTGTTTGTTTTTTGGAAGTCGAATAAGTTGATTCTTATTGTATCAGATTGTGTCATGGAATAATAAAGACGAGAGGGTTAGAGAAGGTTAAAGCAGTGGGTATGTACGATATGGGTTTGAGCTAAAATCATGCACCGGGAAGGGTAGAATGGTATAGGTCTATTGTGAGCATGAGAGTTATGGTTGTGATCGGGGTGAAAAAATCAGTAATGATCTTTTCTAAGTTCAGGAAAGTTAAGTCTTTCAGATTATACATGTGTGCCTGATAATGCCGAAACCAAGAACACCCATGAACCGATGGTTTGAAGCATCCCCTAAACCTAAGATGTTACAACCTCAAAACCAGTACCACAACGCAACCCAATAACCTGAAAACCAAGGGACTATCGACCCTAAATGAAAGATCACTTCAAACCAAATGTATACATGAAAAGAAGACATTGATAACCAATCAAAACCATTACCTACAACCTGAACTCAAAACTCATTGTTACAATAGACATAGTGATAAAAGGTGGAGTAAAGGTGTTATAGAGTTATTGGGATTGATAAGAAGTTTGTGTCAGGGGTAGTTAAGATCAGAGGTTGTGACTTTAGTGCTTTCTTAAGGTGTGGTCAGATATTGTAAAACTGTTTTTTTCACAGTGTATGGCCGGTTATAAGGAGATATAAACTTCAAGACGATGCTCATTCACTCATTAGTCGTCACGCAATTTAGGCCATGTATGGGTCTTTTCCTACCTTTAAATAAATTGGAAATTTTTGTTTACATGCAACAGCTAATTATTTATAGGCTGAAAGTTTGAAATTGTCTGTGAGAAACACAAAATAGGATATACAATTTACTATGACAGGTTTGGTAATGCAACATAGTTATCAGCCTCTAAAAAGATGAGCCATTGAAAATGATATTGACGAGATTGTACAGTTTGAACCCGACTTAAATGATGTATTACAGTTTTATAAAGTTTGCAAGTAACTTAATCCCATGCCTCATAATAAAAGTAAACTACCTCCCTGGTTGCTTGTGAGCTCGCATAAGGAAGAGCTATGAAAAGGTTAGTGAAAATACATTTTTGTTATGGTTAGAAAATATGCATATAGTGAAAGATGCATATGGGTTGCTTTATGGAACATATAATTAACTACAACTGTCAACATAAGTGTATACACAATAAGTGTACCACATACACATCAACACATGATTGTTTTGTAAAAATAAACATACCAAGAGTGCAACATATACACGCCAAACTTCATGTCTAGTCATTTCCTTTTGTTCATTGTCTCAAAGTATTTCTTCAAGAATTCCTAAATTAGTCTTAAGATTTAGAAGAATACGAAGGCAAACCTGCAAAAGAGTTGATAGATATCGAATCTATCACGTATTGCACATTAGTTGAAGTTAAGAAGAGGAGATATTTAATATTCATTTACCACATGAGGTCCAAGAGCTCGGTCCTCGTATATAAAGGAAACAATACAAAATGAGTCTGCTGGTCCTCGTTATATATCATGAAAAGATTAAAAGAAAAAAATGAACACAATTTATTATAGCCCACATAAAACCATATATAACAATGACTACGGTGTCCTTCTTTGTGTGGCTTGGAATATCCCAAGTCACGGACTTTGTTGTTCATTGCTTGTAAAGGTTTTCCTGAGTATTTCTAAGTAGTTTAGCGGCCACAAACATAGCTGCGGTTGCAGATGAAGGTGGCGACAACGGGTTTATCTCCATGAATCGTTGAAGATAGTGAATGTTCCTTGCAATGTAGTTATTAGTTGCACATATCTTTGGCATTTGCTTTGCAAATATTGGCTATAAAGAAAAAAGTAATAAGTGTATTAACCAACGAATCAAGACTAATGTTTGAGGAGAAAAGAGGAAAATTATAGATAAGCACACAACCCGCAAACTTACGTTTAATATCGACATATCCATAATAATTAAAAATTAAAATACAAAACCCAATCAATAATTTGCATATCCGAAGCTGCGCGTCCCTAATTACGAATTATATAAAAAGGGATAACCTATTTCTTGTCATGGCGAGGATTAAATGCTTGTGTAATAAGTAAAAGTTAACGACTCTGCTACTATTTGGTGGTATAAAACGATAACTGCGTTTGTCGAGAAAAATTGTATGACTTCAAAATAAGGAAAAAGATGTTAGCATTTTACATCTGGAAGAAATATACTCACTATCGGTCCCGTCTCGTAGTCCCTTGCACGGGGAGTTTTAAAAAATAAATTTTAGCTTAAAATGTGCATTAAAACACCTAGGATGATAGGAGGTTGTCACTTCGCTTATGCGATGCTACAAAAATGGATTGATCACCGGGCCATGTATGCATCCATTGATTCTTGTAACAATAGTTAAGCAAAAATTAGTATAATTTAAAGTATTAACTACATCATGCGAGCAACTATCCAACTATACAGCAACACGAATGTCATACCCTCGTTTGTCATATACATTGCAACGTTGAAACAACTATAACGGCTCATATTGCACGTATTGAATCTCAAAAATTGAATTTTATGTAAAACTCTTATATTAAAATAAAAAAAATATGACTTACAATGGATGAGAGTAGTCATCTAATTAGAGAATAAGAATTATTTAAGAGATGTGATCTCTAAGGTTAAGTGGAAGGGGTTGAGAGAATTGGAAAGGGACACGGACATGTGATTCGACGTAGGCGTTGCATGGTAAAAATTAGCAAAGGAACTAAAACACGATAAGGTGCATATTCTCGTTCGGCATATGCAAACTTCGGCTTTTTTACTTAATCCACTCCCATATCATGTTGCCTAGCATGTCCATTACATCAATAGCCAGATCAAATAACGTTGGATAAAACTGTGTCTCATAAGTGTCCATCAGAAGCCAAGCAACCTACAATTGAAAATTATATTTAAACTTATGCCCTCATCTTCCTTGTGAAAAGATTATTCGGTCACAGGATGAAACAATAAAATAAGTTAAAGATTTATAAACATAAAGTGAAAAAGAAAAAAAAGCTACCACAATTTATGATATTTTTTACCAATCTATATTTATTTATTTTTTCTAATATCTAAGGTTGCAAAAGTGGTGTTTGCAATATTGATTGAGGATCTACCTTAATTGACTTTGATGATACACACAATCGCAATTCCAAGATCACATAATCGTCTTTAAGTTCATGCAATTGTCTAATATACTCTTGGCGGCTTGGTCATATATCCTCCTTTAGTTAACTTTGAGATTCATTCAATTCATCGATTGCACCCAATCACGGTAACATTAAGCGGGCCAAAATCATACATTTGAACAGATATACATGTCATGATTAACCGACTATCATCCTACATGCGAAATAATAATACAATAAGAGCATGAAAAAGACAGAAACACCAATGATTCATTAAGAAATATTTTACACACATACCAGACTGAGATGAGCTTCACATGCTCCTTCAATGATCTATATCATAAAGAGATAATATAACCCCAACAATTACATGTACATTCACAAATAAACAACAAAAACATCACATATAAATGAAGCACGTTAAAAAAAATATGTTAAACTAAAACTCGACAAAAAAAAATTTGGGATTCTTCACCTGTAAAACTAAAAAGTCGATATTCTTCACCTGTAAAACTAAAGAGTCGATTATAATTATGTTTAGGAATAAGATATTAGGGTGTATTTATACACAAAAAAAAATAAGTTAAAAATATATATATGGTATATTTATCTTTTAAGTAATATATATCATAATTTATTTTAATTGTTATCTTCAAAAAATACATACCTAAATACAAATTCCTTAATTTTTTTATAATCTCCTTATTTATATTGATTTGAAAGATATAAATCAAAAAACAATTTACTCTAGTGGTAAGTTGTTTACACAACACATGAATGACCCAAGTTCAACTCCAACAAATGTCTTCTTTTTAATAAAAAAAATTTTAAAATTCAAAAATAAATAAAACCAAAACGAATTTGACTATTTATTAAAAAACATTTGTACATATATTAATTAAAATGCCACATGTCATTTAAAAAATAAAAAAAAATTAAAATTCAAAAATAAATAAAACAAAAACGAATTTGACTATTTATTAAAAAACATTTGTACATATATTAATTAAAATGCCACATGTCATTTAAAAAAATAAAAAAAATGCCACATAAATATAATGATGACATGGAAATATGACTTGGCATTATGGGATGCCAAGTGGCATTTTATGTGGCATGTCTCCTCTTATATATAATGTATAGATATATATATATATATATATATATATATACTAAAAAGCATTTGGGAAAGGGGACCACAACAAGTGTATTATGTGGTAATTATTATCATAATCTTGCATGCTATTGGTTGTTTTAATGTAATTAAGAACTATTGGTACACTATGCAGTATTTGATTGGTTATGAAGGTAAGTGTTACAATATCAAATGAACAGTGCATGATTTTTTTAGTTTACCAACTCTGAATATCAACTCTTTATAATGCGGGAGAGGATCCTCTCAAGTAACTTAACTCAAGTTAGAGGATCCTCAACAATTGGATTACAATCAAAGATCAAGATTAAAAGTGACACTTTTAATCTTGACCTTTGATTGTAATCCAATGGTTGAGAATCCTCTAACTTGAGTCAAGTTGTCCCACCAATTTGAGAGGATCCTCTTCCTTATAACGCTGTCTCACATGTAGACATTAATTACAAATTGTACTATGATGTAACATAGTATGCCAAATGTTGTAGAAATTGTATTGTGTTCCACAATACGTATGCCAAATATACACTAAATCACGTATCCTCATTAATTATACATTGCACTACAATATAACATTGTTTATAAGACAATGCACCATGTATAATACATTACTTTTATTCTATCATCACAACACCAACAAATCCACATCCTAATCCTACCCACGCCTCGCCGTGACTCATGGCTTGGCCTCGCGTTACGCGGCTGCCGAGAACAACCAACCCAAAACGAGTCCAAACAACACCAAATGCTACAAAATAAGTTAAAATAGTTAGTAAAAATAAAGAAAATAGAAGGAAACGGGTTAACTCGCCCGAGTCAAACGAGTTGACTGGTGAGCCACCGAGTCACACGAGTTGCGGCTAAACTTTTAGATCCACACAAGTTTTTATAGTTTCCAAAAGTTCTATAAATAAAATCGGTATTATTAAAAAAAATAGAATTAGGGTTTCAATTAAAATTAAAAAGGGGAAGGGAGCGCGTGAGTGGTGTTATCGTCGAGAAAAAAAGAGGGGGATGACTGTGGCGGCGGTCCGGTGATAGTGGTGGTGGGTGGCGCGTGAGTGGTGGTACGGGACAAGTCACAGGCCGAGAAGCTCCAGAAAGAAAGTAGGTGAGCCGATCTAACGATTTGGAAGAAAAAAGACCTCGCCGGAAAAATTTCCGAAGACGGTGGTGACCGGAGATGAAGGTGGTTGGCGGATGTAGAGGGGTGGCCGGCGAAGTGAGAGAGAGAGAGTGCGTGTTGGTGTGTTTTTAGTGAGAGAGTGGGAGAGATATTATGAATAAGAAATTGGTTTTATAGAATTTGAGGGATCAAATTTGTACAATAAAAACTCAAAGGTCATTATTAAAAATAGGGTGGAGGGACTAGAAGGGACAAGTAGCAAAACTTTTAGTAAACACGCTCCGGGAATCATTCGACATACCAAACGGACTCGAAAAATTATGAAACTTGCGCCATTGTTCTCGAAATAATTTTTCCAATAAAAAAGAATATAAATACGCATAACTTTATCGAAGTTAATATTTAAGACGCCTAAGCAACAACAAACGATAAACACGAAAACAAACAAAAAAAGTGACACTATCGATAAGGCAATCTGGATGAGTCATTTTGACCCATTACCAAGTACTCCCGCAGCAACGCGCGGGTTACCACGCTCGTAAACACTAAAAGGTAAAAGACATTTGCTGACTAAAGCTAATAGTTAGCAAAACCAAAAATTCAGTCAATAAATCTGTTTTAATCTACTTTCATTAAAAGAAAAACAGTGCGTACTGAAGGTAAGTAAAGTGAAGTAAAGTAAAGAATTCAACTTTCACTTTCACTTTCACTCTCTTTCCTCCCTTTATATACCTCACTTACTTTCACTTTCATCCACTCTATAACACAACTTTCACTTTCACTCTCTTTACTTCTTTTTCACTTCGCTCTACAACACATTAGGTCTTTTCTTACACTACAACATTGACCAGCTACCCCAGCGACATTTGGGGACTTTCCCAAGCGACATGTCGCTGGGGAAAACGTTCCCAAGTGACATGTCGCTAGGGAATGGTCGCTGGGGAAGTCTCGTAAGGGATTGTATCCCCAACGACAATCCCCGGCGACGACGTGGGTCCCACTCAATTTTCCATCATAGCGATTGCCGCGGTGGCAAATTATCCCCAGCGACATGTATTTGGAGAATCATCGGATTAAGCTAAATGATTAACACGCCTAATGCGATACGATAATATTTAATTATCCCCGGCGACTTGTCGTAGGGATATATTGGTTTGTTGACAAGTCAGAGTGAGCAAACTATCCCGGCGACATAGCTGGGGAAATGCGTTTCGTTGACTTGTCAGCGTTAGTGAGTTATCCGGCGACATGTCGCGGGAATGGTACGCATTTTTTAAATCACATTTTACCTTTGCGGCGATTTCAATTTTTCGGAATTTTCGGAAAAATCTACTAAAATGCGAAACACGTATAGACTCACCACAACTTGTACCAAAACACAAATACAATATAACGGATCAACGCAATACAAATAGATCACAACTTTTACATAAACACGACTTAAAAGTCAATATGTGCATTGATAGATAGGGAAACAAGTGTTTAAATGTCGCCAAGATGAACCTAATAATATATAACACAACTACCTAAAGTACCAATGTAGCATACTAATAATATATAACACAACTACCTAAAGTACCAATGTAGCATACTAATAATATATAACACAACTACCTCTTGTCGTCGTTATCCTCATCACCGCCATTCTCCCGTCATCACCCACCCGCCACTCCGCTAGCACCACCCGACTCAAACTCCCTAAACATATCCAGCGTATATGTCATTAAACTACGAAGAGACTCATCATAAAGTCTACCTTTACTGTTCCGCTCTTGGCGACTTACTTGTCGGGCGGGCATACAACTTTGGATGTGGCCCGTGATGGCAATACCCCACACCAGGAATATGCCCACGAAGCTTACCCCTCTTGCCAGCGCATTGATTTGATCCTCCGTTCTTGACCCATAGCCTAAAGCCTTTTCATCTCGTCCTATGTAGTGACAATAACACAAGATAGTAAATATATTAGTCGGGTTGCTACATTATTTCTCGATAATTCATTAAAGTGTGTTTTGAAACAAAACTTACATATATCAGGCGGTCCTCATCGTTAGGGAATACCCCACCAACGATTATGTGTTAGCCAAAAGTGTCGATGAGTGGCGGGTACTCACGAGTGTGCGAGGCACATCTACGTATACACGCATATAAGATGAATAATTTTAAAAGCGACAAATCACAACACACCAAAGCGTATATCGGATATATATATATATATATATATATATGTATATATGCATGTAAAATAATTATAATGTTTATTACCATATCATCGAAGGCGGTAGGATCCCACAATCGAGATATGACCTTGCTCTTTTGCGGTTTAGCGATTTGTAGCGGCTCAAGCAAGGTTCTTTGGGTCATTCCAAAACTTAATGTACTCATCCCAATCACCGTTGTAATCTCCCGGGGCGTGCCGCTTTGTCGCCTCCACATCGTAATTCACGGTGGTGGGGTCTACCTTCCAATGCTTGGCGTTGAAAGAAGCCTTGTTTGTATTGTAGGCTTTTTGCAAGTGCGAGTTTATGCCTTTAGATCTCGGCGGGCGATGGGAGGATTCCATGTGCGGACTGAGGTCAAGCGAGCTGCAATCATATACAACAAAGCAGCGAGAGTTAGAGATATAAATTATATATTTATTTAAATTTGTTTATTTATTTATATGATATAAATAAATAAGCGAATTTAGATAAATATACACAATTAAATAAATGAACACGATAATGAAATAAACATAAAAGGATAATGGCCCCAATATATAATGATTGCCTTCTTGTCCTTGGGACCTTCTCCCAAGAAGGGTAGTAAAGCGGCACACTCTAACGACCTCCCGATGTAGTTAGACCGGTGAGCATGGGGGCGAGAGGGTTTAGGGTTTGTTTGTCACCCACATCAAAATTGATCGAGGCGGGACCTTTTTCTTCCGATTGCCTTGTGAAAGGTTAGGGTCATGTGTAGTATTCATCTGCCGGCTCCTGCCGCACAAATTGGGCTTTAGTTTACCTTTGCACTGCAAAATCAAGTTAGTGACAAAGTCATAAAAATTCAAGGCAAGCAAGTTCAATATATGTATCAAATTTATGCTTGTATTACAATAATCCAGAAATTCTTACCTCGGTTAATGAAGCCATGACAACGGTGGAGTGCATGATGCACGGAGGGGCGATCCTCCCATGCCGTCACGCCGTGGGACGTGCAACATCTGTCAACATCTGTACAAGTACAATTAGCATAAGATATAGAAATTCATGAACAAAATAATATAAGCATGCACACATCCAAATACATACACATCCAAATAAATATACACATTTAAACAATCAACAACAATTTCATTCATTCATTCAAATATATAAGTGTATTTTGCAAGTTACAACTCAAGATCAATCTTCTTCTTCACTAGAATAAACTTTCTCAACACCATCATCATCAACATTGATGAGGGCTTCTATAGGATGATTAATTTTAGACGGGGATTTTCCAAAATTAATCACTAAAATCCTAAAACATTCCTAAAGGGTTCAAACGGCTCATATCAACAAATAATAACTATAAACTAACAAAATTTAAACAACTAATTATTATAATTATAAACGAGCACATTTCAAGGCAATTCAACTAATAATAACTATAAACTAACAAAATTTAAACAATAAACATTCCCGACAACATGTGCAGGGATACCAAAAGGAGAAAAAAATTATTACATACCTGGCTCAATTCTCCTTCTTGCTCCTCGTAAGCCTCTGCCAAAACCAAAAAAAAATAACTTAACTTTTCTAATTAACAACTTATAACAATAATAATCTGCAAAAATCATATTATAATTAACTAATATAGTTGAATAACATTTAAAATTTGTAAAACAAACCGTGTAGCGTCGCGATTGGTGTGGTGATGGTGGATGCGATTAGTGTGATGGTGGATGTGCTCGATTCGCAAAAATGCCAAAGGAGGATAAGTTTTTTAGTTTTTCTGCGGTGAAGAAGATATCCGATCTACTTTATGATAAAGTTTTATCCCAGTGACATAATGCATTTGGGAAATATATATTTTTGGATTTAGCGTGGTGTGAGATAACGAAAATTTTGGTGGGTGGGTATCCCGGCATATGGCCGAAAATCAATTTAATTTTTCGTTAAAATTAATTACATTATGTTGTTACGTTAGAGTCAGCGAAGTCAAAAGAATCCCGACGTATGCATTTGGAAACTAGAATATATTTTTAACTCAAGCGAAACTTGATGTTTAGCGATAAAAAAATCAATGCTACAAGAAATATATGTTGCTAAAAATTGTTTAGCGAAGCGGATGAGTCGGTATGTTATGGTTACACATTAAGCGTTCAGCGAATGAGTCGGTATGTTATGGTTTACATTAGGCGTTCAGCGAATGAGTCGGTATGTTAGGGTTACACATTAGACGTTCAGCGGATGAGTCGGTATGTTATGGTTACACATTAGGCGTTCAGCGGTAAGTCGATATGTTATGGTTACATTAGGCGTTCAGCGAATGAGTGATGCGTTATGGTTACATTAGACGTTCAACGGATGAGTCGGTATGTTATGGTTACACATTAGACGTTCAACGGATGATTCGGTATGTTATGGTTACACATTAAGCGTTCAACGGATGAGTCGGTATGTTATGGTTACACATTAGACGTTCAACGAATGAGTGGGTATGTTATGGTTACACATTAGACGTTCAACGGATGAGTCGGTATGTTATGGTTACACATTAGGCGTTCAGCGAATGAGTCGGTATGTTAGGGTTACACATTAGACGTTCAGCGGATGAGTCGGTATGTTATGGTTACACATTAGGCGTTCAGCGGATGAGACGGTATGTTATGGTTACATTGACATTCAGCGGATGAGTGGTATGTTATGGTGTTCAGCGGATGAGTCCATATGTTATGGTTACACATTAGACGTTCAACGGATGAGTCGGTATGTTATGGTTACACATTAGACGTTCAACGGATGCGTCGGTATGTTATGGTTACACATTAGACGTTCAACGGATGATTGGGTATGTTATGGTTACACATTAGACGTTCAACGGATGAGTCGGTATGTTATGGTTACACATTAGACGTTCAACGGATGAGTCGATATGTTATGGTTACACATTAGACGTTCAACGGATGAGTCGGTATGTTATGGTTACACATTAGACGTTCAACG
Source organism: Chrysanthemum makinoi (assembly GCA_910596185.1). Classification (NCBI taxonomy): domain Eukaryota; kingdom Viridiplantae; phylum Streptophyta; class Magnoliopsida; order Asterales; family Asteraceae; genus Chrysanthemum; species Chrysanthemum makinoi. The sequence goes on along the minus strand of OU343220.1, from coordinate 238,728,974 downwards.
GATGAGTCGGTATGTTATGGTTACACATTAGGCGTTCAACGGATGAGTCGGTATGTTATGGTTACACATTAGGCGTTCAGCGAATGAGTGGGTATGTTATGGTTACACATTAGGCGTCAGCGGATGATTGGTATGTTATGGGTACACATTAGACGTTCAACGGATGAGTCGGTATGTTATGGTTACACATTAGACGTTCAACGGATGAGTCGGTATGTTATGGTTACACATTAGACGTTCAACGGATGAGTCGGTATGTTATGATTACACATTAGACGTTCAACGGATGAGTCGGTATGTTATGGTTACACATTAGACGTTCAACGGATGATTCGGTATGTTATGGTTACACATTAAGCGTTCAGCGGATGAGTGGGTATGTTATGGTTACATTAGGCGTTCAGCGAATGAGTGGTATGTTATGGTTACACATTAGACGTTCAGCGGATGAGTCGGTATGTTATGGTTACACATTAGACGTTCAATGGATGAGTCGATATGTTATGGTTACACATTAGACGTTCAACAAATGAGTCGGTATGTTATGGTTACACATTAGACATTCAACGGATGATTGGTATGTTCGGTTACACATTAAGCGTTCAGCGGATGAGTCGGTATGTTATGGTCACACATTAGGCGTTCAGCGAATGAGTGGTATGTTATGGTTACACATTAGGCGTTCAGCGGATGAGTCGGTATGTTATGGTTACACATTAGGCGTTCAACGGATGAGTCGATATGTTATGGTTACACATTAGGCGTTCAACGAATGAGTCGGTATGTTATGGTTACACATTAGGCGTTCAGCGGCTGTCGGTATGTTATGGTTACACATTAGACGTTCAGCGGATGAGTCGGTATGTTATGGTTACACATTAGACGTTCAGCGGATGAGTCGGTATGTTATGGTTACACATTAGACGTTCAGCGGATGATTCGGTATGTTATGGTTACACATTAAGCGTTCAACGGATGAGTCGGTATGTTATGGTTACACATTAGGCGTTCAGCGAATGAGTGGTATGTTATGGTTACACATTAGGCGTTCAGCGGATGAGTCGGTATGCTATGGTTACACATTAGGCGTTCAACGAATGAGTCGGTATGTTATGGTTACACATTAGACGTTCAGCGGATGAGTCGATATGTTATGGTTACACATTAGGCGTTCAGCGTGAGTGGTATGTTATGGTTACATTAGGCGTTCAGCGGATGATTGGGTATGTTATGGTTACACATTAAGCGTTCAAGCGGTCGGTATGTTATGGTTACACATTAGGCGTTCAACGGATGAGGCGGTATGTTATGGTTACACATTAGACGTTCAACGGATGAGTCGGTATGTTATGGTTACTGATTCTTCAATAAAAGAATGCCAAAACTGTCAAGTTATCTCACACAAGCTAGCCACTTGTGAATGACTAACCGTAAAACTTAAAGCGATTAGGACGATTTCTGCGATAATGAAGGCTTATGGGTTATGTGTGTGGATAAAACCTCAATATCGATATAAAAAATAATCACGAAGATAGATTCAAATTCCTTTAGGAAAAAGAATAATAAATCAAATCTCGTGTGTGATCGTGTATACGGATTAGACAACCCGAATCGTTTCCCAACGAGCGTGGAATAACGTCGTTTTGGTTTGGAATTTAATGCTCGATGTTTTGATTTGTTTGATTTTGATTTTATTAAACTACGGGAATAGGGAAAGTAAATAAGGAAATCTATTTTCACGGGGAAATCTAAAAGTGCAAGTACTAAAACGTAATAATAAAATTATCTTATAATTAAAACTACTTATTTAGTGAAATTATTAAAACCTTTTAAGCTAAATTAAAAAATACTAAAAAATATAGAAAATTAAAGAGAAAATGTGAAACTATTTTTATAATATCTAAAATACCATAAGACTTTTCAAAACTATTTTTTTATTTTTTTGATTATTTTTCTATTTTCTACTAATTTAAAACTATTTTAATCTAATTTAAATTGTGAAAATACCAAATAAAAGGGGAAAAATAAGGAAAAATCTTTTTATGCTTTTTATATTTTTCTTAAACTGAGAAAATTGAAAAATTATTTTTGGAACTTTTTCTTAATTATTTGTAATTAAAGCTAATTAAAAGGGCTAAAAGCTGTTTTAAATAAGAAAAATACTAAACAGTGACCAAAAATTATGAAAAACTCAGGAAAATTCTAAAATGCTATTCTGATTCTAAGAAAAATATCAAATATGATGCTTATGTATGAGAAATAAGGGCTGCAGTGTAAACTGATATAAAATAAGCACTTATGAATAAGCTACAAGCTATAAAACTGACTTCTAGCTAAAGGCAGCTTACAGAAACCTCAAAGTGACAGTTTTAGAACTATGGGAGCATGCAATTAACTGAGGGACAAGGGATAATTAAGCTAAAATGAAGATTACTAGAGAAAAAAGCTAAGAAGCTAAAGTGATCAAGCAAATAAGCTAATGGGGGGGGGGAAGTCCTAATAAGCTAACTATCCTAAGTTATCTAGGGGCATCTTAAGCTACTCTAACAGGCTGATAAGCACTAGAAGCTTAATTTTCTAACTGAGCTTAAAACAGTTAAGGGTGAAAAGGGAGGACTTTTGAGCTTATTTTTAAGCTACTAAACAAACTGAAAAGCCTAATACCGACTAAAAGGATTAAGACCTTATGCCAAGGAACACAAATACCAAGTTTGAAAGTTTTTGGAGCTCATTTGAATGGTTAAAGAGATCGATATAAGGGGGTTGGAGTCTCGTGTATCTTTGAGACAACCATTGACGAAGACGATTTTGAAAGCTTATTAGAGCTTATAAAAACTTTGGAATTATATAAGCGAAGAAAAGCTAACTTAAGCCACTAAACTCTACACAAAACTATTTTTTTTGGATTTTTGAATTGATTAAGACCATGAAAATTGCTTGAAAAAGCTGACCCTATGAATTTGTTTTGTGAGAGTATTTGACGATGAAGATATTGACCAAGTTGTTTTGACACTTTGTGACCTTCAACCAAAGCTTGACACAAACTTAAAATGACCCAAGTGACTCAAGATGAGACTCAAACAAAAGCTTGCACCACTTGTTTCAACCATAAAAGGCTGTTTTGTGACTTATGGAACTCAAGATACGAAAATTACTAGTAGCTTATAAGAGATGATCAAACTAACTAAAACAATACTAAGACTGCTAAAACTTATTGACCAAACCAGTATTAACTCAAAGGGTACCTAAAATGGGTCAAAAACCCTTTGTGCCAAACTCTCCTTTATGAGGATTTGTTTGGTACAAGATGTTTAGTTTACCCTTTTTGAGTCTAGGCGGTGAAATGAAGAAGAAAGAAAACAGCTTTTAGATTATGAAAATGATTTGAGAATAAGCAAAACAAATAAGCGGTTTGACTTTTATTTTTGATCCATTTTGACTTAAGTAAATTTTTTTGTAAAATGAAGTGAGAATGGAAATATTGAAGCAAAGTTTAAACTTACAAAAGCTATATGAAGCTTATATAAGCTTATAACAACAGAGACAACAACTTAATCCACCATTGAATTAGTGCAAATTTAAATCAAGAGAATAAAGCATAAAACTTGAGATTTTATTAAAAGCGAACTTTTATTGCCAATGGCGAGATTACAAGGAAAACTTAAGAAAACATTGATAAGCTACTTGAAAGTGAAAATACAAAACACAAAGCGTTTAAAGAAAATTAATACACGACTAAATGTGAAGCCTAAGAGGTCTTTTTATAGCCTTGATCAGGTCTTGGATCCTTTTCAGAAGAGCCTAGAAGCTTATCCACAACCACATGATTCATCCCATTATCACCATAGCCACTCACAATGCTCCATTTCATCCTATGATGTGTCGCGTCCAATGAAATTGCTCCATTTGTCCACGTGGGTAACCTTATCTGACAAGTCACCTTCTAGAAACCTTGGGGAAGATGCTTGATGCGAGGTGAAGTTGGGTGATTGGGTAAATGATGGTGAACGGGTAAATAATGGTAAAATGATTTGGGGAAGACAAAGTCTTGTGGGGCGTTTGGTTTGTTTATTATTATTCAAAGGGTGGTTAGCGGGTTAAATGGGGATTTGGGTAAATGGTAAAGTGGTATTAATGAGCGTGTGGATTGTTTATTGGACGGGTAGATCGTGTTTAGTTTGGGCCGGATAAGGGATTGGTTTAGATATTGGACCAGTATTGGATTCATTTGGTTATCATAGGGACCAAAGTTGTAAATGCTGAAATTCTAGGGACCGTACGTGTAAATCTGAAATTATCTTCCAAGGACCATTTTGTCAATCTTCAAATAAACCAAGGTTGAATTAGCAACATTTGAATCTTGAAGGATCACTTTTGCCAAATGTTGAAACTTGAGGGGCCAATTTTTGTCATTTCTTCAAACTTGAGTTTATCTTCCAAAAATCATCCTCGGAGAATAAAATCATCATAAATGCACAATTTTGATCTTAAACCGGCTTAAGCTCTCTTGATCTCTCGTGCTTTCGGATTTACATCGATTTGGTTCCTTTTGTGTGTTTTACATATCCGTACTGCAAATGCACAAACTCAAGAAACCACAAATATTAGCAATAGCGGCTCTTTCTTGGTTATATTGGGTCTATTTTGATAATGAAAAGGTATGTGTTTTAGCACATACCAAAATACCAGAGCGAGACCATTGTGGTGTCTCGCCTGATACAATCAACTCAACGCTTCTAAAACCAAGGATTTCAATCTCTAAACCTATGAAGAAGTAGCAAAGATTCCTCAAAAGAGATTAAGAAAGCCTTAATTCTAAAAGCGCCCCGTTTACCTTTTAATTCACATGTATAGATATTACGATTAAGCACATTCGGAAATGAATGGCGGTTTGTTGAACTTTAGGTGATCGATCAACTCCAACATTTTTCAAAGCGACATGTTAGGATCGCGGGTAGAAAACACAACCGCGTGAAGTGACCATCTGGGATAGAATACATAGTCCACGATTTTCACAAGTCCCCAAAGTAAGCGTAAAATCGAAATCATTGTTACATATGATTCTAGATGCTAACACTACCCATGGAAGTTACTTGTGTAATTACCTTTTGCTCTCATTTTCCTATTTGCCTCTAGAATTTTTTTTTTTGTGAGAAATGAATTTCTTCATATGTCTCGTTTCGATAACTTTTATTCCGATAAAGATACAAAGCTAAGTCGATAATTAGTTATCCGCCTTCCCTCAAGAACCATTGTCGTAAAAATGAGGTCCACATCAAGGAATTTTTATTCACTTATACTTTATTTTTCATTTTCATTTTTCAACACTTTTTTTTGAAATAGAACTTAGACTTTTACGTGTATGAGCTATGAACCACGGAACTTCACGGGGTAATTCCAAGACTATAGGCTTCATGAAATGAGGATCCCGGTTGGCTAGGCTAAGACCTCACTCAATCGGCTAAAGATCAAGGTCCGATCTCGACACATGACTCACAACTTTACTTATTACTTTATCACTTATCACTGATTACTCATTTATTTATTACGGATCCTTGATGTGTACCCAATTTTTGAAACAAAGATTCTTTTAAGAAGATAAAGAACTAACTATCGCCAAAAACTCAACATCTCTAATTATTGATTAGACAGATATGGGGTGAAACAATTTTGTGGGAACAAAAAGCCATAAGTACCTTCGATGGGCTCTAAAGAGAACCAACTACTCCAAGCTTAGCATCTAAACTCATAAGTAACTCTATCATTTCTCGATCTCTGCAAATTTAAAATCCCAAATAATGAGATCCGCAGATGCTTAGCCGATAATTTTTAGATTATCTATGGTTAAGGGAACAAGCTAGGGCTCAACCGGTCAAGTCGAATTCTATTCCTACTCTCACCAGCGGAAAGTCATCAAGGTGTCAAAACATATATTAACTTAGCAAATGCTTTGTCTAAATGAAATTAAGTCATGCATATTTAAAATCACTCAGGGAAACTTGCAAAATCTTGGCCTTGTGAGCTAGAATTCGCATTTTATAGCTTCATATCTTAAGAGACTAGCAAACTTTTCAATCAAAAAGACTTAACAAAAGCTTACAAAAATTTTTAAATTTTGCTCATTTTGCACAATTTTTCATTTTTAGAGGAAAAGCGGGGTTGCGAGTACACCATGTGAGAGATAAGCAAGTGTGGTCAAATCAAATCGAAGATTACCTACCCAGACTAGAAGCGAAACATTGTCCTCAATGTTTAAAGCAAGGGTAACACGAAAATCTAAAAGCCGTTTATTAAGTATGCTAGAAGATAAGCGTTAGTCGATAAGATTAGGATATCGGATTCCATCCATCAATCATGAAACTTCGAGTAGAAAATGACAAACTTGAGACGAGAGTCTTATATCGGGAATATCCTAAACACAACATCACAAACAACCAAACACGAGAAATCGAAGAAGCGGACCCCTTCGCGTCACTTATTAGAAAATAGAAAGAAGATAGAGATAAGCATGGGTGCCTCCCACGGCCTCTTGTTTTTTCTTAAGCGAGTCGCTAGCGACTTCGTCCAATTCATTTGTCCTTGGGGAAGAAAGTGGTAGAGATACGGGGGTCAAAAGCGGTGTCCTCATTCAGAAAGAATAGAGGGTGGGTTGGGAGGGGAAAATTCGGGCTCAAGCACATTCGGAATGACTCCTCCCAAACTCACATAAGGCATATGAAAGATCGATCCATCATCCGGTGGTTTTTGGTGGGCGAAAGGATGAAGGATCGATAGAGAATACTCAAGAAAGGCGGGCTCATGGTACGAGAAAGGTGTGACTCAAAGGCTCATCAAGAAACCAAGAGAGGATCTTTATTTTGAATGACATTTTAGCATAAAACTCATCAGCGCGTATCGAGGGTTGAAAATCTTGTCTTCGAAGAGGAAGGAGATCAAAGTGTCATCTATGTGAAAATCCTCACGAGGAGAGGATTCACTCTCGGCTAAAAATAATATTGGACCTCGGGATCAATAAGTTCATCTATCGACAACTTCACTTCCTTATCTTTCTTTGGAAAAAACGGATCATCGTATTCTTCTTTATCCTCAGAGAAAATCGAGTCGGTAGGAGCAAGTTCATCGGTGAACTCCTCACTTTCTTCGTCAAAGAGTTGATTTTCAAAATTTTGAGTATATTTAGAATCAAATTCAAACAAGGGATTAGTGAATGTCTTAAAGATTACGTTGAAAGATGTCTCAAAAAAGGTTCCATGATTTGAGAAAAGGAGTGGGATTTCCACTCAAAGGAAGGTTGATTTTCTTAGAAATCGGAGGTGGGACAAGTGGTATGCTCTTAGAGCTAGCAATTTCCACCACTACCGTTGTAGACTCCATTTCTTGTTTCTTTTCGTTCACTTGTATTGTCGACATACTCTTGATCGTAAACCTTGAAAGATCAATTCGAGACATTTTAGGCTCAACTTTCTTCAACTTATCAACATCATCGGATCGTCCGGAGGGTAGAAGATGGCTCGTTATATAACAATTTTCAAGAAAAAGAATGTCCCCTCCGGGTCAAAAGTAGCATCATCAATCTCAGCGGGAGCTGAATCATCATTAAGAAGGCCTGATCTCTTCCCAATAGGGTCACTTTCGTAGTGAGAGGCGGGGAAAGAGTCGGTCATAATCGGATTAGACGGTAAAGTGGGATTGCCACTTTCTTAAGAGAAATCAATCACATCGATGCTATGAATCGAATGATCATGGAGGTTTTGGCGTTTTGGCATAGAACACTATTTTTCATTTCTACGATCGTCAACGTTCTTTGGTAATGATCCACAATGACCTTCGCGGTTCTCAAGAATGGTCTTCCTAAAGTGAGAGGGACTCGGGCATGACCTCTATATCAACTTCGGCGAAATCCAGGGAAAATGGAATTTATCCACTCGAACCATAACATCGTTGACTACACCAACCGTGTGAGCAATTGTTCGATTAGCTAATTCGATAGTCATACAGTCGGTATGAGAGTCTTCAATCCAAGCTCATGATATATCGCAAGAGGCATGAGACTTATGCTTACACTTGATCGGTTAGGGCATTACATTCCTTAATATCATTTAAAGTAAGGAAGGAGAAATTTCCGGGATCACCAAGCTTCTCGGGGGCTGGTTCGAGGAAGAATTAATTGTAGGCTCGGTGAAATCTTTGAAATTTGTTCCAATTTCTCTTCATAAATCATTTGTGCGACTTTAATCATATCGATTAAGTAGTTTGAACTTGGTTCGGAAACAACTTTCATTTTGTCGAACCGTGATTGAGCAATTTGCCGGTGTAAGGTTAGAACTTCGGCATTATGACAGAGATAGAAGGAACTTGGGCAACGAGGGTTGGGCGTAGTTGGCTTTTCCATTATCAAGAGGAATTACGGGTCCTTTGTCACCTCGGTCTCGTGCTACATTCCTCAGGAGAGGAAGTAGTCATCGAGGGCCCATCATCTCGAATGGAAGCAGTTTCATTTCTCCCCCGGGTTTGGAATGGTGTTACTTGGGAAGGCAGGAACCCGAGGGTTGACTCACTGGCACAAAGCGGCATTCAACATACTTTCAAGTTTATTGCGAAGCATCAATTTGTTGTTACGAGTGAATTTGGTTCCTAAACTCATTGATTTGTCTAGTCAAAGAAGATTGAAACTCATTTCTCAAACTTGAAATCTGGGTTCTCATGGTTTGGATGGTAGCATTATTGTTCGAGCGTAATTGGTATTCATTAGAGGGCAAAGGGGCTTGATAGCTTGAAGCTTGATATCCTTGATTGTAATTGACTCCTTGATTGGGTTGATTTGGTGGAGCTTTGAATTGGTTTTGAACATTTGGTCCACGAACTTGATTCGATTAAAGCGAGTCGATTGTTCGATTGAGAAAATCCGGGTACCATTTGATTACTAACAGAGGATTCGGTTCAACGAGAGCGGTATTGGTTACCTCGGTTCTGGCATTAGCATCGAAAGGATGTCCATCGGGGGCGGTACAATTGTAGTAGGCATGCGGGCCACCACAAGTAGTACAAGTTGTTTCCACGCTTTGACTTGGCGGGTGGAGAAGAATTAAACTTAGCCGTCTTAATCTTAACCAAAGCCTGTATCATATCCGTAAGCTTATCAATCTTAGCATCGGTGCTAGGCGTATTTCGTGAGGGCGAGGGCGATGGTGTATCATTCACTCGGCGGCAAGCGATTTGCTTTCGTGATGTCGAACTTTAGATTTGTTCTCAATAATCAACAAGGCATCTCTCGTTGATCGGGTCAACAAATTACCACCAGCGGCATTGAAGAGTCTTGATCGGTCTCATTCAAACCGTTATAAAGCGTATCAAGTTGGTGCAACTCAGAAAAACCATGATGGGGACATTGCCTAAGCAAATATTTGAATCGGTCCCATGCCTCACTAAATGATTCATCAAATCTTTGTGTGAATTTTGTTATTTCATTTTTAGGCTTGTTGTTTTAGCGGTGGGAAGAATTCGTTCCGCGAATTTTGAAACTAAATCCTCCCATGTGGTTATCGTCGGGGGTAGTTTTCTAGCCAAATCGAGGCGGTCCCCTCGGTGAAAATGGGAAGAGTAGTAGCTTGATAGCCTCTTCCGGAGCGTTCACGGTACTTGATGGTAGGCGTGAGCTTGTTGAATCGTCGGATATGAGAGTGAGGATCGCCTCTCTCGAATCCGTAAAATTGGCTTGACGAAACCAAATTTATCAATCCGTGTTTAAGCTCAAAGTTATCGGCAATGATTGCGGGACGGCGATAGCTTCTCCATAACCCTCGGTGGGTGCTTGAAGTTGCTCTAGCATAGATCGGTTGTCCTCCGCCATTTCGATGATGGGCGGGGTTTGATTAGTTTGAATCTCGGGTTCGACTAAGAGAGCGTCTATTGCGGCCTTCGCGGAATTGTAGCGGCTTCCGCGTGTCGGTGCGTAGTTATTAGAGCGAGTCGCATGCACTTTCAAAAACCAAGGCAATTAAAGCGAGCGGTATTGAAAACCACATGAGAACTTAACCAATAATCCCAAGTGAATAAATCACCTCTACAAGACAAGCGCACAAGCGGCGGAGAAGCTTTTTAGGTGTGAAGCTTATTAAAAACCGCTTACGGCCGCCAATTTAATGTCGGGCAGTCCTATACCCACCACGGTTTGTTTAACCGATAGAAATAAATCAATTCACAAGCGACACAAAGGCAAGTTTTGATCTTTAGTTCGGGAACTTATTAATGATAACACCTCCGTTGAGAATGTTATATAATTGGTGTCTTCTATTTATTAGCAAAAACACAAGAAAATCTTTTTGTATTTTTAATATGATATATATATATACAAAAGAAAAAGGGAAAATATTTTTTACTTTTTTTTATAGAAAAATAGTAACTTCACGAATGAAGGATCTCGAGTCACTAATCGTCAAACCTCAAACGATATTGTCGTGACACAACCTCCCGGCGGTGGCTAAAATTGATTCTTCAATAAAATAATGCCAAAGCGTCAGTTATCTCACAAACTAGCCACTTGTGAATGACTAACCAAAGAAACTTAAAGCAGTTAGGACAGGATTTCTGATAATGAAGGCTTAGGGGTTATGTGTGTGGATAAAACCTCAATATCGATATAAAAATAATCACGAAGATAGATTCAAATTCCTTTAGGAAAAAGAATAATAAATCAAATCTCGTGTGTGATCGTGTATCATTAGACAACCCGAATCGTTTCCCAGCGAGCGTGAATTATAACGTCGTTTTGGTTTGGAATTTAATTCTCGATGTTTTGATTTGTTTGATTTTGATTTTATTAAACTACGGGAATAGGGAAAGTAAATAAGGAATCTATTTTACGGGGAAATCCTAAGTGCAAATTACTAAAAGCGGAATTAACGAAGCGTAATAAAAAATGCAACTACGTCTAAATTATACCCTAAAAATGCCTAAAATTACTTTTACTCTAGAAATGCAATGTGAAAACTTATTATGAATTAAAACTATTTTTTTGGATTTTTCTGGATTTTATTTAAATTAAAAACTAATTTTTAACCTTTTAAGCTAAATTAAAATACTAAAAATATGAAAATTAAAGAGAAAAATGTGAAACTATTTTTATAAAATCTAAAATACCATAAGAGACTTTTCAAAACTATTTTTATTTTTCGATTATTTTCTATTTTCTATTAATTTAAAACTATTTTAATCTAATTTAAATTGTGAAAAATACCAAATAAAAAGGGAAAAATAAGGGAAAATCTTATTTATGCTTTTTATATTTTTCTTAAGCTGAGAAAATTGAAAAATTATTTTTTGGAACTTTTTCTTAATTATTTGTAATTAAAGCTAATTAAAAGTGGCTAAAAGCATTTTAAATAAGAAAAATACTAGCGATGACCAAAAATTATGAAAAACTTCAGGGAAAATTCTAAAATGTTATTACGATTCTAAGAAAAATATCAAATATGATGCTTATGTATGAGAAATAAGAGTAGCGATTAATGGCCCATATAAAATAGCAACATGAATAAGCTACAAGCTATAAAAGCTGACTTCTAGCTAAAGGCAACTACGAAACCTCAAAGTGGCGAGTTTTAGAACTATGGGAGCATGCAATTAAGCGAGGGACAAGGGATAATTAAGCTAAAATGAAGATTACTAGAGAAATAAGCTAATAAGCTAAAGTGATCAAGCAAATAAGCTAATGGGGAAGTCAATAAGCTAACTATCCTAAGTTATCTAGGGGCATCTTAAGCTACTCTATGGTGATAAGCACTAGAAGCAATTTTCTAGCTGAGCTTAAAGCAGGTTAAGGGTGAAAAGGGAGGACTTTTGAGCTTATTTTTAAGCTACTAAACAAACTGAAAAGCCTAATACGGCTAAAAAGGATTAAGACCTTATGCCAAGGAACACAAATACCAAGTTTGAAAGTTTTTGGAGCTCATTTGAATGGTTAAAAGAGATGCGATATAAGGGGTTGGGTGGTCTCGAGTGTATCTTTGAGACAACCGATGACAGAAGGGGCGATTTTGAAAGCTTATTAGAGCTTATAAAAACTTTGGAATTATATAAGAAGCTGAAAAGCTAACTTAAGCCCCTAAACTCTGAAAACTATTTTTTTTGGATTTTTGAATTGATTAAGACCATGAAAATTGCTTGAAAAGCTGACCTATGAATTTGTTTTGATATTTGATAGTGAAGATATTGACCAAATTGTTTTGACACTTTGTGACCTTCAACCAAAGCTTGCACAATTTAAGTGACTCAAGATGAGACTCGAACAAAAGCTTGCACCATGTTTCAACCATAAAGTGTTTTTGGCCTGACTTATGGAACTCAGATTCGAAAATTACTAGTAGCTTATAAGAGATGATCAAACTAACTAAAACAATACTAAGACTGCTAAAACTTATTGACCAAACCGATTATTAACTCAAAGGGTACCTAAAATGGGTCAAAACCCTTGTGCCAAACTCTCCTTTATGAGAATTTGTTTAATGTTTAGATGTTTGATTTTACTGAAGGTCGTGGTGAAATGACTTTAGATTATGAAAAGATTTGAGAATAAGCAAAACAAATAAGCGTTTGACTTTTGATCCATTTTGACTTAAGTAAAATTTTTTGTAAAATGAAGTGAGAATGGAAATATTGAAGCAAAGTTTAAACTTACAAAAGCTATATGAAGCTTATATAAGCTTATAACAACAGAGACAACAACTTAATCCACCATTGAATTTGTGCAAATTTAAATCAAGAGAATAAAGCATAAAACTTGAGATTTTATTAAAACTGAACTTTTATTGCCAATGGCCGAGATTACAAGGAAAACTTGAAAACATTGATAAGCTACTTGAAAAGTGAAAATACAAAAACACAAACTGAATTTAAAGAAAATTAATACACACTAAATGTGAAGCCTAAGAGGTCTTTTTATAGCCTTGATCAGGTCTTGGATCCTTTTCAGAAGAGCCTAGAAGCTTATCCACAACCACATGATTCATCCCATTATCACCATAGCCACTCACAATGCTCCATTTCATCCTATGATGTGTCGCGTCCAATGAAATTGCTCCATTTGTCCACGTGGGTAACCTTATCTGACAAGTCACCTTCTAGAAACCTTGGGGAAGATGCTTAGTACGAGGTGAAGTTGGGTGATTGGGTAAATGATGGTGAACGGGTAAATAGTGGTAAAATGGGGCTTTGGGGAAGACAAAGTCTTGGGTAGTTTGGTTTGTTTATTATTATTCAAAAGGGTGGTTGGGTTAAATGGGGATTTCGGGGTAAATGGTAAAGTGGTATTAATGGGGTGTGGATTGTTTATTGGACCGGGTAGATCGCATTATTTAGTTTGGGCGGATAAAGGGATTGGTTTAGATATTGGACTAGTATTGGATTCATTTGGTTATCATAGGGACCAAAGTTGTAAATTCGGATTTCTAAGGGACCAAACATGTAATTTCTGAAATCATCTTCCAAGGACCATTTTGTCAATCTTCAAATAAACCAA